>CAJVPJ010000005.1:0-99582 GCA_910592205.1 Paraglomus occultum
AAACTCGTCAAGCTTCTTATTGTTGCTGCTCCAGCCGTTGAATACTTCCTTGTGTCCGCAAATACACCACACGGGACTGCATCTCAATATTCCACACGCAGGACAGAAACCGTATAGGGAATAGTATAAATGAAACTCTTCATCTGTTACCAGATAGTAATTATCATCATACTTGGTAAATCCTATCTCTCTGTTGCGATTTTTCAGCCATATTGGGTATCTTCTGAACTGACTGACATTAGGTGGATTCACATACTCGTCTGTTGGGAATGAATACACTCTTGCGAGTTCATTAATGTACGCTGACGTACATTTTTCCGCGTTTCCAAGTAATAATAACATGTATGTCGTCTCCCCGAAACGTGAAAGCTTAGGCCTATATATAGCATGAGTAATGATTTGACCTGTAATAGTAACAGTCTGGCTTGATTTTATGACGGTAAACCTCTCTATTTCCCACCACGAAAAAGAATATTTGTACTTTTTCGTACAAGCCCGTTCAATCAAACTATCAATTGCCGGGCATCCTAAAGCATGATTGTTTTTATTCTTTGAATCAACAGTAGGCGATAGGTTGAAAATAAAATTCAATATCGTGTCTCGGGTGGAAGAGAGTAAGTTATACATCTTGATCCGACGTAAAATTGTCACGAACACGTTCCAATAAATACCAATTGTCACATGACATTAATAATGACCAGTGAATAAAATTCTGTATACGAGACTCCATCTCAAAAATGTGTTAACCGTCAAATAGCAACAACAAATATGCTAAAAGGCCTCGATTAGCCAACTTGGAATTAGTTAGAGTGTATAACAATCATACAAAGTATATAATTCAATACGGCGACATGGCAAAAGGCCCTATCGTTTGTTGCAAATATTGGATATTTTCATACAGGAGGTGCTTATATCGAATATTGATTTTTTAACCGGAAAATGCCAACAATAATATTAATCGTTTACGATATTCCCGGTTTTGCAACTTGTTCTTGCGGACATGCAAGATGTTACTAGGAATATCAAAGTGAAGGAAAAATCCAAAAAGTTTTATGTAGACTAGCATTTTTTTCACCGTTGGGGGTCAAACCAAGAATCCACTAACAATATTAAAATAATCATAATCATAATCATAATCAGTTTTCACAGTCACCATGTGATCGAATTTCAGTTGTATATTGGTATAACGTTGTAACCGTTCAGGTTATCAGCGAATCTCTGTTGAATATTGTAGCGTTTATTAATTAACAGCCTTTGGTATTATCACCGAAAAAATTTTTGTATTATACGTTTTATCATAACGATAATTTTTCTATTACGTGAAACAGAAATAAGTAGTCTTGCAAGTCTTGTTGCTTAATTAAGCGAAAACACAGTTAAACGAGTCACTTTTACATTAACATATTTGGACATGAGAATTATTAAGAAAACTAGCTGCTCACAAAGTTTGAATTAAAGTTTAAATATGCAATGACTCAATTCTGACGCAAGGATTAAGTAAATTATAACCATTGTTCGAAATTTGGCGCGCCGAAAAGCACAACGACTTTGATGCTTGTCACAACAATAAACACCTGTATTCATCGTCAATTTGAATTGTCGACGTTCGATTCCGATATTTGAATTCATTATTATCATCCAAGTCATGTTGCATGTTGATTATACTATTCGTTATGAGTTTTTCCGTATGTACGTTCGTTGATGGAGGAGAAATTGCTTTGAATCACGACGACTTGATATGTTTTGTGTAATTCGTGCTTCATAAACCATTCGAGAGATGAATATGTTGCTAAATCTGGGCAATTGAATTCGTTTATCATTAATGATACTTATACAGTACTATGCCTTGGTATATTTGAAATCAGATTTACTATAACTGAGTATACGTCTACTAAATGTCTGAAGTTGTCGACGAAGTGACAATAATCCATACAAGACTCGAGCCGTTGATCGCCTAGATAAACGCACGATATAAAGACACGAAAAACCGTCAAAAACGTGTTTCGAATTTATGGAATCGGGATGGTTAGTGTTAACCGCTCCGAAACGCGGGTGGGACTTTTGGGCAGATCTTAAAGTATTCGAACAGTCAGGAAACAAAATCTGCCACTAATACTTGCAGTCAAACCCACACGCACGCCCATTTCTATAACTCATCCACGCCAGCACTTACACGTTAACATGTCTTTACTGTCAATTGAATACCTCAAAAGATAATTTTAGTTCAAATTTCGAAATGCAAGAAAGTAAACTTTGCCAGCATTAACAATTTTCTGTAAAATATAATGATAATAAACCATTTCGCAAAATTAAAATCTGCATCCAGAAAGGAATGGATGTAGATAGTTCTTTGATGCTAGGGGATTTGTTTATCGTACGTGGTCTAACAGAAGTCAGATACCCACCATCATATCTGATTATCGAAAGAAAATATTGTCTGAATCGTTGCGTTTATAACATTGTTACGCTTCTCATTCTAAAGTATTGACAGGCTTCATATAATAAAGATTCTTTGCATAAAGAATAGAATGAAAATTTGTGATACCATATATGCATGAGAGTCTGTGGTGTTACTTATCCCTCACCTTGTATGAGTAAGGGTCTTGATTTGCCATTAGAATTATATTCTTGTATAAATGCATAGTCTACATATGGACTAGGGCCAAAGTAGAACTCCTTAAGATTGGGACATCCACATGCTATTATTCTAAGATCATCAGGATGGATGTTGGGGCAATCTCGAATTCGAAGTTGTTCAAGTTCTCTTAGACTCGTCAGCAGTAATGTGACAACCTATAAATAATCATAATAATAATAATAACCATCAATATTTGAATTCGAACAGACATTGTTTTTTATATGGACTGCTTGAGTATACCTGAGTTGGTAAATCTTCAGTACTTGACAAATAGAATTCTTTTAGATTTGAACATCCCGTGGATATTGCTTTTAGTCCCTCAGCAGTCATTTCACCCGAGGGACATATACTGAGTTTTCTTAAACCACCCCCATATACTCCTAATCCTTCAATTACACTGAATTCTGTAATATTATCGCAATACGACAATTGTAAAGAATTTAAAGTGTCCGATACTGCTGCAAGGAAACGAATAAAATGATAATCTGATATTAATGGTAACTGAAAGAAGCAGACGTCATTTATAGGCGGGCGAGTCTTGACAATAGTGTCAAGAAAAAGATCACTAAAATTACAATTGTAAATGTGTAGACTAGTCAAGTTAATGCGCTGTTCTGTAATTAAAAAAGTCAGAGCTAGATCATTAACATGTAGTGTATTCGACTCCTGAATCTGGATTTTCTTGAGATTTTTCAAACGACGGGACAATACAGAAATCCCTTCATTAGTTATTCGGCTTGCATATTGTAATGACAGTTGTAATGACTCCAGGCCGTTTGCATTTTCAGCTAAGGTGGCCAAAGTAGAGTTTGTAACTCCCCAATGCGGTTCAAGTCCAAAATGTTTCAAGTTACGACAGCGCATACCAATTTGCACCAATGACTCATCTGTAAGCGCGGGTGGATTGTTCAATATAAGCGATTCCAAAGTATCATTTAGATTTGTAGAAATCGACAAAATGGCCGAATCATCCAAGTCTCCGCAGTCCCATATGTGGAGTAATTTGAGTTTAGTACATGAATTGGCTAGTGACGACAGAGTACCGCATGAGATCTTGTTGCCAAGAATGATCTCGAGGCCAGTAAGATTCTTTCCATAGCTAGCTATTTCGGCGAGACCGTTGTCGGTAACATTTCCGCAATCACCGATGGAAAAGTGTTCTATTCTTGGACATCGGCTGAATATCATATTGATTGCTTTGTCATTAATATGGGGTAAATTTAGTAATTTCAAAGTTCGTAAATCAGAGCAACGATATGTAATTTGGCACATTAGAGTAGTCGAAACATTTCCAACATTAGAAAAATCAATATGTTTCAACACGCCGCATATTTCGGATATTAAATCTAATTGTGCCGATGTGACATGATGCGATATTCGAGATAGATCGAGACTATGTATCAAGCAGCCATATGCATAGGTTGATCCATTTTGTTTAGTGCGCCAGAGAGTGCGAATAAATTTGTCAAAGGTGGTGGCACGTTTTATGCGGGGTGCTCGCCAGAGTGTGTATGTTGCACACGTATTCCAGAGACGAGAGACTAGACAACATGAGAAGAGATCTATTTGTTCCTCGAGGTGCGAGATAACTTCAACGACTAGATATGCATGATAAGATAACGAGCTTGTAATACTAGTCATTTATAGGTGACTTGTGAGAATGAAAAAGAGTGTTAAGGGAGTTGTGAAATGATTTAAAGAGCGGTGATAAGGACAGAAATGGCGGTAGAAGAAAACGAAGTAGAGGTATTTCTATGAAAGATTCGGTTATCTTATAAATATGTAGTGCGCCAGATGTGAAACGACGAAAAGTCGGTACGAGCAGTATTATAAACACGGCTTACCTCATGTGATCTGTTGGGTGAATCCAGTAATTTCTGGTAAATAAACAAAATCTCAGGGGAAACTTTTTGTTACATATTCTGATTTCCAATATAAAATATCACTTGTAGCTCTTTATTTTGTTGCATTCTTGCCTTTTGTAGTATTCATGTATAGAGCTTTAATGCTTAAATAGATTAAAATGTTCAATGAACTTGTAAATTGAAAAAGGCAGAATACAGTCCTTCCAAACTGACATCGGCAAAAGGTAAGAGATCGCACTACTGCGTGTGTATTAAGAACAAAAGCAGATACCTGCTAACGATTAACGCTGTCAATAACCCCCTTCCTCTTCAATTACTTGAACCTTATTAGCAATCTTATTTTAGAACATGCCATATATTTTTTTGATTTACACTGTTACGAGATAAAACATGTACAGAAAGTAAAGGATCGTCAATCAAGTTGAAGATTACCGTGTCACCTGGGAAGAAAGTTGAGCCGATCCGTCCTATTGGATTGAACAATAATAGGTTGAAATGCGATGTTCTATTATTGTTTAGAAAAGAACAAAGACTTCCCTTAAAAATGAATTGTGCATCACTGGATCTTGAGTTTGACATTGTCAATGCACATTTGGTTCAGATTGATAAGCGATCGAACAAACAACTTCGGCTCATCTACAAACCTAATCCTTATCGCTTATTTTCAATTGCCCATCTCTACAATTTATTTGTTCTTTCGAATCAGCCTTTCATCCATTGATATTCCTTTTATAGTAAGTGGTGAAAAGGACACAAGATAGATGTGTAAGATGCGCATAAACTCAACAAATCAAACCTTTTAACCAACCGATAATAATAAATAGCTTTTTTGCAGATAAAATGATAGTTGTCCCGTATCTAATATTAACGGCCTTGGTGATATAATTATCAGTTTCACCTTATCCGCTTGCAATTCATTACGACGCGTTACGATGTTAACTTGCCAATTTGCATTCGTGCTACTCAAACTATGCATAAGTGGCGCCAAAACCAGAAAATTCCCGTTTTTATTTTAGATCTGTACAGTAGATATCAATGTCTCCATTTTAAAAGATCTGACCGAGATGGAAGTCTGTTTACACGTTAGCACGATTATAGAAGTAACCGAAATAGACTGTCAACTATTTGTTATATGTAAGAGCCCGTAGCATTCATTGTATATGCGGATAGAAAATTTGCAGCCTGCCTGGTTAAGCATGTGATCGGAAAACGATCGACTTTATCGAGACGATTGTACTGGAGTCCCAATATTCTGGATGAATGGAATGTTCTTTGTGCAACACAAGCATTACGACAATTAATTGATTATTTAGGACTTGACATAATTATATGATTTTACATTCTGACCTGAAGATATTAATATAGATGTACAAAATTACGAGTATAGATTGCATCGCACTCTTAGACATCAAATAAATACATAAAATAAACTGTAAAATGTTTTAATTGACACGGTAAAAGCTTTAAATGACGACATACAGTGGTGTGCACAAGATTAATTAGTGTAACTTCTTCAACTTCAGCCACAAGCATGTGATTAATGAAATACCTCAAACTTGTAATAAATTTTTATAAAGCGTTAAATGTCTCCACCTAAGAAGAGAAGTTCAATGTCAAGCGATATTACTTTTTGGCAGTAGGGAATACAAACAGCTGCCGAAGTTCAATCAGCAACAAAGATACATCTATCGAACCTAAAGAAACTGGCGTTGTGGAGCATAAAGGTAAGAAAATAACGACCAATGCTTCTTGTGCAAGTGGCCAGTCTATTAGAAGAAATTTCTGCTAAATATATTACTCAAAAATTGAAGGATATTGGAATAAACATCTCCCGCTCAACAGTATCAGGGCATTTGAATGACCTTGTTACCGGAATGCTCTTCCCTTATGTTTATAGTGTGACGAAAAAATCACTATTGGGCGTTGTGCTGTAATAATAATGGTTAATGAATATTTATACTTCATTTAATAGCTTATGAGCAGAGAATTTTTTTTACAAATATTTCCATAATTAGATTACATTTTTGATTAACATTTTATCAGAAATAAAATTTAATTTCGACTGTAAACCGCCCTAACTGTCTGCAATGCTTGACCTAATTTTTTGGTCAATTGTCACAATTTTTTTATAAGATTCGAGACTGGGCCATTGACGGACACACTAATGGTCTTGTAATGCGTATTCAAATTTGATTGTAATATTTACAATTGAATCTGACAGCAAAAAGCTATCATTAAGCAAAACAAAAAAATTGAACTAGTTGACAGTTTAAAAAAGACCGTAAATGTTTACATTAAGAAGTGGAACAAAGTAATTTATATTGCAAAAATACACGCGTTTGAAGAGCAGCCATTTTTTTTGTGATATACTTGTACACCAGCCCATAAGCAATGGGCACAAAAATATATAATGCAATTGAAAAAAGACATATTTGGTGACAAAATCGCGTTTTAATTGTTTCGTAATACAATAAAAGCATTGGTATAAGACTGCGAAGTCAATCCAATGCGCCCTATTCCAAAAGATCGAAGTAAAATATTCCAAAGATAAAAAGCATGTTTAAGGGCAATTAGCGACTACAGCAGGATAATGTTAAATCATACTTGTCGCATTGCCCAAAAATTCCTTAAAGACAACGTTTCAGAGGTTATGGCCTTCTAATAGTCCGGACTTAAATGCGTAAGCCGAAAAATTAGAACGTCATGGGTGAAGAGTGGGAATAACTTTCTAGTTAGCTTTGTAGAATTAATGCTGATGAAAATAATGAAATATCATACAATTTAACTGAGATGCAAAAAAAAGACAATTTTTCAAATCGTTTTGGTTTCACATCGCATCACTGTATATACGTTTTATATGGCGATTGGGACTGCAGAATAATTCGATGGCAGTCAAAATGTTCTTGTTATAGTTACAGATCAGGACGTCGTTGTGCATTCTGATTGCAATTCAGCTATCGTCGTAGTGGTCGACAGTTTGATCATGTGTGTAGACTACTGCTTTTCGTTTCTAAAGAGTCCTTCGTTTTGAACACCAGTTTTGGAATAACTTTATCTTCAGAATACACGTTTTACGATAAGACACGTGATCGGATATCAACTAGCTATACTACAAGGACATAATCCTGGAAGAACGAGTCACATAACTATAACCTCCACATTTCTCATTCCTGAATATTCGAAGGCTCGGAAATGTATCCCAACCAATGAACTCAACCGTTAATACAGTTTCGTTTTCCCTTTTACCGATTAACCTTAGATCATCATATTAAATTTCTTTTCTCAATCCTAATACTTTCGTTACAGCAGGATCGGGTTAAACCGTCGTGTAATCTTTAGAAAAAAAAAAGAGTCATAATGACGACCATGAATAATCAATTCGTTCACTCGTAAAACTATTTGCAACACCATTTTAGGTCAGAGTACAGCGGATGGATCTCGTTTCGGAGATACGCGAAGAACGTTTGGCGTTTAAAGAGAGCTTTGCTCAAGTAACGAAGAGAGTTTAGGCAAGAACCAGATAGCGCACGCCAAATCTATAAGCCAGACTCCAGTCGTTAAGGGGTCGCCCGGACGAATGGGATATATTGTCAACTTGCTAATGTCAATGGCAATTGAACAATCAGTTTCTTAGTTACAGCTATCAGTTTAAGGATACGTTGTTAAACAACGTCCTGATTGATTATTGTGAAAGGTAGAAAAGAAAGAGAAACAAGCGCAATCAGCAAAAAGTTCATTTTTCAAAACAATGATAGATATTAGAATGATGGCCATTACACAACGTGGGAGCCTGACATTAGCCATCAAAAGAAATCTTTCAAGCTAACTTAGCCTACATAACAGCATATTGGCAAGACATCGTAAAGAAACGTGTTTTAATAGATACATGAAGCCTAAACACACGACTTGATAACTTTTGAGACTTTTCCGTGGCTACAGTTCAAATAACTCGTACGATTTCGTAATCAGCAAATAAAATTCTAATTTTCTTGTTAGTTAGCCCACTACATCTATTCAGAAAAGGATAATAATTTATGTATTCATAAGAATAAATTACCGATAACATCTGTGGTACTTGAAACATACATTCCAGAAATTTTCTTGTTCTATATATGCTTGTCATCAGCGGACGAGTACACTGATAACACGAGTCTTCCAATTGACTGTTGCTTGATTTTATTCTTTTAACGGAACGTCTACACGCGTTAGACCAATTTACATAATATTAGATTATCGATCACAATATATATATATATATATAACTTGATTCACGACATCAAGAACAACAGATAACAAATATATAAAACTTCAAGACACAAGAACAAGTTGATTTTACAATCTCGCTCCAAAGCCACCCCACTTACGGTTCATTTAGTTGCAGAAGCATCGATTTTCATCTTCTTTCGTCGACGATCGGCGACTGCATACTCCGTATATCCTGGTGTGGTGTCTTGGGTGTCTTCTACCTCATAGGCTAGTTCATCTAGATATCTTTTCAAAGTTTCGTAGCACTTGCCATTAAATCTCACATCCTCATGCCTTTCCCTCACATAATCCTTCATTCCAAGAAGATGATGTTGGTACTGAGCAATAGAAAGCCCGGGGAATCTTGCAATCATCCAACAGAGGAATACAAACTCTATGGGCGCAAGCCTATGTCCCCGATGGAACAACTCGGCATCTGCCTCGATCATACTAACTATCATATCGTATACCCTGCGTGCTACTCTTCTCAACTCAACTGGAACTTCTCGTTCGTCTTTAAGAAACTTTTGAATTACAACAGGTGTGGCACGAAAGACTTCCGGTGCATGCTCAATCTGGTGCAGGGATTGGGTGATTAACTGAAATGGTCGACCGCGCCGGGTGTCAATGATTGTGGCCAAGGTGGGATACGTAGAATAGAGATTATGGGCAAAATCTGCCATAGGACTACTGATCGCCTGTAGTTTCTCTGTAATGAATGAAAGAGAGATTGTTACCAATTAACATAACGTTGAAGACGAATAATGAGTTTATTCAGTTAATACGTGTATGTTAAGTAAACCAATGGGTCAAATTAAGTTGACTAAATAAAGTCTGAACTTAAAAATTTTCGGACGCTTGTGTGTACTAATCCACCGTTTTTTCTCAACTTACCGGCTGCTGTCAGTGCAACTCCCAGCTGCACTCTACTGAAAATTTCTTGCTCTTGAGCTAACGTAAGATCATAATACTCAACTGCGATGACAGTGAATGTTAATCATAAATCAGCATCGTTAACACTATACCGGCCGAATATCGCTGTTGTTATCAGCCATAAATAATCGGCCTTCGGTTCATTTGCACTACTCACCGCATACAAGCTCTGAACAATCAAAAAGTTCCCTCTCTGCGTCTGATAGGCATCTGGAGTTGGATGACACTGATCTGTAGTATTTTTTGGATGTGCCACCTTCTGACGGACTTGTATGTGGAATTTCTCCGTCCATAAATCTAAACAATACGCACTATTTTGAGTATAAACATACCAGATTTATCAATCGTAATTGAGACGCAAAAACCCAACACTACCTTCTAATAGATGTTAATCGTTGTTTTCCGTCGATGACCACTCGCAGCCATCTTTTATTGTCAAGCTTCTTACACGAGAAGATGACGGGAGGAACATAAAAATTTTTTAGGATAGAGTCAATCAAATGCGATTGTTTTGTCCCTGTTTTCGATAGAAAGGGCATTAAACAAGCGTATTATTATCGTATTTGCTCTCCTGTAACTACAAGTCAAACAAGGATATGCTTATACTTTACCTGTCCATACAACATCTGCATATTGTCATGTTACAAAGCATGTATATGTAATTAATTACCAGAAAATTAATTAATTAACCAGTTATTACAGGCTTACTTAGTTATTATATAGAAAGTAGTGAAGCTCCATTCTTGTTTCCACACAACTGTCTGGAAGAGCCAGTTTAACCCCTCCATTCAAGCAATGCATAACAAGAATATCACAATAGGCTTTTGAATGGCAGCCAACATACCTCTTTGAAACTCAGGGTTGAGGTCAATCATTCCCATCTGCATCCAGTTGTATAGTTTGTATAGAGTGTGAGTAACATTTCTTGGTTTAGTGAGAGCTTCATCCATTCTGGGCTTTAGTGAGAGTGAAGGAAATACTGAATGTAGTGGGTGGGGATTGGTGTGTGGGTGTATAAATAGGTGAAATAGATGAAGAAACAGATTTGTGAAGATAGTAAGTGGGAGAGTTTTGGAATAATGGTGAATGTATTATTGCATTATTAGTAAATATATTACTTCTTATTACTAGGAGGAGTTACCTAATTGTGTAGCAAAGCATTGTGATACATTTGTTCATTCTCAACAATTTCCTCAATTAAAACTGGCCCAACTTTGAATCAATTCCCCATATCTTTTTCAGTAGCGGTCATGTGACTAGGATCCAGTTATATCGTGATCTTAATCTGGATCGTTCGTTTTGTTGCTACGCTGGTATATTATTATCAAGTACCGAGTGTGGTGTATGGATATACTGTTTCCCTTTAATACATATCAGTATTAACGTTTTATTAATAAAATAATAGTAATAGTATTTATCATATCATTATGCTGCGCTACTCTCCCAATCATCGAATTCCATATTGGAATTCATGGTAACCCGTCATAGTGTCATCATTTATTACTTGATACCGTAATAGTGATAGTAAGTAATTAATGTTTAAAATAATGAATGAAAGAGTGATCTTGCATCCGGCAAAAAATCATCTTCAATTAACATAATTGCACTTGCACTAATAGGACAGAGCTTAAGAAATAGTCTTTATCGCTTATTATTACGCAGTCCTGCCGATCGAAACCATACATTAATCGTGCAGAAAAATCCTAACATTTGAAGTCGCACACCCCTTTGACAAAGTTTATTTTGTAATGCTGGCGGAACAAAGGTCGAACGGCACTGTTGAAGGTTGGGAAACATCCAGCAAATGTATCCATCCAATGCTTGGTCTGTAAACTCATAAGCTTGTAAATAAAAGATTACTTTTAACGTTTCAGGCGTGGTTTAATCCTAATTGTTCCAACCGGCAAACTATAGTAATAGTCTTACGAAACATTTAAATCACCCCTAAGACGAATCGAAACCGATAAGCTTAGTCTTCCAATGGTTGTCTCGAACAAGGAATATCACTAACCAGCGTCCGAGACAATATCCTTATGGATCGAAGGCATACTTGGACCAAGTTAACTGTTTCAACAAGTTATAACGAATACTAGGGAAGATCCAACCTCTTCAAAGAACTCCCATCTGGGATCCTGAGGAGTTTAATTACTTGACCGTCAAAGATTAATAGTAAACTGGCACATTTATAGTTGTAAACTCTGAAAATTCAAGATTTGACAAGACTTGCCCTAGGGAAGTTCCTAATCCCTATCACGATTAGGCCAGGTTTGTGCCAGCTTCGTAACAACTCTCGTGTGATTCGCAGACCTGAAAGAAGCGATATCTCCACCAAGATCACAAGCTCCACTCACGGCTCGAGCAGGGACGTTACCAGCGGTTCCCACCAGGTTCCAAAGAAGATACGCATTTCTCATGAAGAAGACAGCGCTTCGGTTGACTGTTACCCGTCAGCAAACTGTTAGAAAAGATATTGCGACAAGGATATGGATGAGAGAAGCGAGAGTTGGTGATGTGAATGATTTACAACAGTGCCCAATAACGTTAGATATGTTAGATAATTTTAGTTCAAGCATAAATGACCTTTTGCTATGAGTAGTAAGGCCTGTCTCAACTGTCGCGTTCTGCAACGGAGAAGATGCGATGCCGGGTGAAATTTGGGCTGTTCTTTCAATTATGAAATAGTATAGAGATCTCATAAATTATTTGGAGCGAGAAACAATCGGCTCTACTCGTTCTACAAATGAATAAGATAATAATATCTTGTAGCACTTACCCATAATTATACTGTCACATAGTGCTAACCGGTCTCATATGGCATTAAGTTACCATAATCATGAAAAATTGAGTAGCCCATTATCTCCCTATATGTAATATCTTTGTTCCCATGAAAGAATATTCTTTATCCTGAAGGCCTAGTCAAAATGTGGCCAAAACCAACGTGATATACTATCCGAGTTAGCGCAACCCTACTTCCAAAAATGTTATTCTCTTCATCTCTGACGCAGAACGTTGCAAACACCACGAACGCCAACTCCTGAAGTAGATAATTGAACGTCTACCTTGAGAATTTTAGTTCATCCGGGCGTTTTCATGTCAAAACGCTTTGAATATACAATCGCTTTGAATTGAGACTCGTCATTTAAGGGTACTCCCCCTTCCGTGTTCAGGTACGTGTTCTTTATTAGGACCGACGCAGAATGTATCTATCGTCCGAATAATTTGGAATATCCCGTGACACTTATTTATATCAATAACACATCCCACAAATTTGCTTACCGTTACCACTTTAGAAATTTACAGCAAACGTTTTGAGGTCTGTTTATTATGTTCAGTTCGATCGCTTCTGTATCAGGTATGACGCTGACTAGTATTGTCAGATTCATGTATTCTGAAGCGGATAATAATAGACACCTAAGTGTTCTCACTGTGTCCTTTCAAGACGAGAAGTGAACCAAGCGTTGTTTACTTCATGGAAACGGAGGATACATTATATGGGATAAGAGGCTATTATTGTGAACATGATTTAATCTGATAATTCATATCAATTTCCTTGAACAGCTCTAGCGGCAGGTCTAAGAATATTTCTGATTATGCTAAAAAGTCAGTTTTAATCTTTTGTCGAAAGCTCTAACTGTTATAACGACACATTACGTATGCTACAGTATAAATAATGTTTTCTTCACTGTAGAAGCGAAGCCAATAGCAAGGGGTTACACGCAAGTTCTGATGTGACGTTTCTTTTACCGATTTACAGCAGAGGAACTGTTCGATGTGAGTTCACCTTATCATCTAGTACGCACGATGGAACGTAGAACCTGGTGAAACGAAAGGGGGATTCCTCTTCGACGCCGAAAAACAAATTTTGCAGATACTTTGGTCTCTTATCAAAATGGGACAATGTTAAAGGAAAGTGAGTTTAGATGCAAGCTTAGTATTAGCTCGCGTTCTAAGAGTGACTAAACTTATGCGAGCAAATTCTATGATAGCAGTTAAGTAACGAGTATGATAACATGCTAGCCATGTCGCTGAAAGTTGCCGTCTTCAATCATGCTTCAGAAAATCTATCCGCTAACTAACAATTATAGACAATGTTATGGCTTTCAAGAACGAGAAGACGTTCCTTCTAGCTCTGTAATATTTTTCGGCATTATCTTTATCTTTCCACAATTTTACAGATTTTCTATGGAACATTTTTTTGAAGTGTTTATGTCACGTGAAAGATTACCTTTTTTGTTACCGAATATAATTACCCCTTAGCGAATAATATAATTCGCGTTAATATTAAGTCAAGTTTCTTGATTCGTGTTTCATTCGGACATGCTTGACGGACAAAAACTATATTCTTCATCAGACCTTACGATATCTAAGATACAATCTGTCAATCAAATAAAGAATGATAATTGCTGCTATTAATTGTTTTCTAAATATTTATAGCATCGCCGCTTAAGTAGGATATCACATGTATCACAAACAACCAGGTTTTCATAACGGATGAGGCATGCGGGTTTTTGCTGTGCTTGCTATAGTAATAGTGTATTAGTATATTCCGACTTAATATTAGATAATTCGCTCTTTCTTCAAAATAAAACCACGCTTCATTAATTACGCGTGATGATCAACAAGTGATCTTGCCAAATAAATACACGCCCCTAAATAAAATTTCAACCAATGAATGATAAGTTCAAAGTACATGTATCCCATATTAATAGTTACATTCTCGTTTTTTTTTGCGCCCTCCGCCGTAATAGATACCATGCTTAAGGCTTTACGCATAGCGAATCAGTTATCAGTGCCTGTAAGTTATGGGTAGAATGCTACTCATAAAAATAGTACACGTGTTGTATGCATTCACGTCGAATTCTTGTGCTCAAGATAAATCCACAATAAACTAGTTATCAAAATCCAGTTACAGGACGTTCCATCTGACATCGACGCTATGGGTAAGCGGGTATTTTGTGTGTGGGAAAATATTTAATTATTCGTGGATCTTTATCCGATATGGAAAACTACTTTTGGACCATCATTTTTTCTCAACATTAAATAAGTACTGGAATTCTTTGGCGAGAGGAATTGAATGAATCGTGTATCTTCGCACAAGATACTGAATTGAGTTATTTTATTATTGTTGATACTGTGAAAATTGCTTTCTGCCTTGATTGTCATATTTGTGGATTAGTACTCAATGGACCAAAAGAAAAGACTGGAGAAAGACGCTATTGGTGAGATATATGTCCCCGCTGACCGTTATTGGGGCGCACAGACACAGAGGTAAGTTATAGGAATAATTCGGCTAGCGAAACCACGCGATAAAAAAAATTTTCCGAGCACAGTCGCCACGTTTGGAGAATTTACTTCCCCGAATCCTGATATATCAGGTCCCTCCAGAACTTCGACATCGGAGGCCCAACCGAAAGAATGCCGGAACCATTAATCAAGGCGTTTGGATATCTCAAAAAGGCTGCTGCGAGTGTGAATCTTGATCATGGTCTAAAGAAAGAAATCGGAGAATCCATTATAGCCGCTGCTGATGAGGTCAGAATTCGGCTTCTTTTCACGGTAGACGGGCATAAGGATATTGTGTGTGTAACCTTGTTTTATTCAAATTTAGGTTATCTCTGGAAAGCTGATGGGTCACTTTCCATTAGTAGTGTGGCAGACTGGGTCTGGTACTCAGACCAACATGAATGTCAATGAGGTATGAGGGGATATTGTATATTCGTCTCATACATCAACCGCATTCCCATATTGAGATATATCTACCATGTAATCTTCCAAGGTCATTTCGAATCGTGCTTTAGAACTTCTTGGTAAACCGCTTGGCAGTAAAGATCCTGTTCATCCTAATGATCACGTTAACATGGCGCAATCGTCGAATGATTCGTGAGTGCATTTTTGCTTGTATACAGACATTTTCAATCCTAACCCCTTCTTGTCTGTTCATAAGACAATACTAACATTATGACTATACCTCGTTTTCAACATTCCATGCCGATTATTTCAATCCAGTTTCCCAACAGCAATGCATATTTCCGCTGCATTAGAAATAAATCAGAAATTACTCCCAGCCATGGACAAATTGAGGAACGCCTTAGATTCGAAGGCAAAGGAATTCAAAGACATTGTAAAAATTGGAAGGACTCATTTACAAGTATGTGTACTGACATTGTGTCGTAGTATATTATATAGACAGGCGATGTAATGCAGTACATTTTACCACATTAAATTGAAATGACTATATCTCTTATTTACTAATTCTTACAACGCAGGATGCGACCCCGCTGACTCTTGGAAATGAGTTCTCTGGATATGCACAACAAATGGCTTACGGAATAGAAAGAATAGAGTCATCCTTGCCAAGATTGTATAACCTTGCTCAGGGAGGAACTGCTGTTGGAACTGTAAGAGAATATATTCGCCATAGACCGCAGGCATTATAGAATGAGCGTTATGTAAAGCATGTACGATATTTATCGGCTGTTGTTATTTCAAAGGGTATAAATACATACAAGGGATTTGATGTTGAGGTTGCAAAGGAAATATCAAAGCTTACTGGATTGCCATTTAAAACTGCACCAAACAAAGTAAGTGACGTGAAAATAGGCTGTTGTGAAATGTTCATATTCTTATTTGGAAAAGACCGTTGTAGCCTGAAGGCACTAATACTAAATCAGCGTGGAATTTTAACTAAATAATTACTTCACAAATATTTAGTTTGAAGCCTTAGCAGCGCATGATGCTATAGTTGAAACCAGTGGAGCTCTGAACACAGTTGCTGTGTCTTTGATGAAGATAGCAAATGACATACGATTACTCGGTACAACTGACACGGAATTCATCTATAACAGTTTCTGACTCTTTTTATCGTCGTTAATACTCCTAACGTTCATATGCAATTTACCTCTAATCAATACTCTAGGCTCCGGTCCTAGATGTGGTATTGGTGAGATTCTATTGCCCGCCAACGAGCCGGGATCGTCAATCATGCCTGGGAAGGTTAATCCTACCCAATGCGAGGCAATGACAATGGTTGCTGCTCAAGTCATGGGCAATCACACCGCCATCTCCATTGCAGGATCCAACGGGCATTTTGAGGTGAGTTTTTGTTGGGAATATGTTGTCCGGATGAATCGTTTATTTATATCATACGTATTTGTTCATTATAGTTGAACGTATTTAAACCAGTGTTAATTAGTAATCTCCTCCGATCGATAAGACTCATTGGAGATGCATGCGTTTCATTCACCAACAACTGCGTTACAGGCATCCAGGCCGATGAAGAGAGGGTGAGTCAAGTTACTGTCTATTTAATGCATCGTTAACGATAGCTGTATACCAAGTCACCTGATCGCATAATTATAACATCAAAAGTTTATCTATGCCCTAACAAGTGATACTTTCCATTACCAACAGATTGACTTATTGATGAATCAAAGTCTTATGCTTGTGACAGCATTGAATCCTCATATTGGTTACGATAAGGCATCGCTAATAGCCAAGACAGCTTATAAGGAGAAAACGACGGTGAGTAGTAACACAAATAACATTTATTAGAATAATCGACTCACGTTGACTATTTTTTTTTGTAGCTTAAAGAGGCAGCTATCAAATTGAAAGTTCTTACAAGCGAACAGTTTGATCAATGGGTTCGACCTCAGAACATGTTAGGTATGGTACAACACTTGTATAAGAGCATGTGGAATTCACGGAGAATTTTATGCTGATGACATTCATCTTTGACTTTAGGGCCTAAATGAATTGATTATAGAATTGGTTTGTTAGAGTGTCTAGATAGGACTCTCAATAACTTTAAGTTCTATCTCGCCTTGTTTAATATAGTCTTATTTCATGTCAATCATGGTACTGTTGTTGAGAATGCACCCAAAGGATTTCAGTGTTTGCGAATTTCTGTCAAGTTGTAGCTGGTTCTTGCGTTGCTGATAAAGCATCAGATGCCTTCCTTTTCCTCCTGCTTTGGTAGCATGACTACTTCAGCTAAGAAGAACACATAATCTATATATTGCAGCATTTATAATTTGGCATTATCATTTCTAGGAACAATGAACCATGATAGTATTTCAAAATTTGCCTCAATATATGGTTAGCATAGCAATTCGAAGCAATAATGCCAGGTTTAATTACACAGAAAACTGGACCGTAGCATAAATTTACTGTTAGAGAACGATATCACGGTCTGCTTTAGAATGCTTCAATAGTAGTATTGGAATTCGCGCAAGTGTTGGTAGTCAAAATTCCCACGTCTTTGTTTTCAACAGGGTCTGCCTATTTATAGCAAGACTGTAGTATGAAAGCGCAAGCGTTTGCTACTGTAAATCGTAATAATGTTCGATGTAGAAGTAGAAGGCAAGCCGGGTTTTGTTTATAATACCAACCATCATCTGTCATTTTTAATGACGAAAACGATTGTAGTTATGCTTTTTCACATGCACGTAGATCACTGACCCGAAATAAAGTGATTTATCTTTAAAGAAATAGCCATTATTATTATGTAAACGGAACGGCAATGTCAAATTTCCAGTTAATATTAATATGATTACAAAATTTTACCGGGTGATGGCGTGAACATCGTATGACATCCAATTAATGTTTATCTTGTGACCCACGATATCATTTTAACTCTACTGTTTTAATAGATGGTCTATAATATGCCTGTCCGCTAATTGATTTAAGGTTTAATAGCTAAAAAACTTTGTTCATCCCTCGCATGATACATTTGAACTATCAACTGACCGCAAACACAAAGAAACCACACTTTTCAGCCTAGTCTGTTCGCCTCCGCTCCTTGCATAACTGTAATGTCCTCCTCTTCTCTTGTCATCCCGATCGCGCGGTGGGATCACCCCCCATATTCACCAGTGACTTGTATTGCATATAAAGAGGCACATATAGTAACTGGTTTGAAGAACGGATCTATATGGATTTATGCATGGCGAATTGGCGAGAGAGGAAACATTGAGGTAAATATTCTGATCTGAATGGGTCGAGAAGGATATGAAGCGATATTAACAAGTAGTGAACGAATGAGCAGGGTCTCGCATTCAGCGATAGGATCTATAGCGAATAAGCTTTACAACAAGTAATCAAGAGAGAAAACTGTTTTAGTGAGAAACAAAGTGATCTATTTTAATAGTGAGGGAATTTATAAAGGTCATTCTGGTAGACGGCAGCATTACACTTCGAATGCTTATTATATTTAATCTATTGCCTTATTCTTGTTTTAACCCTACTCTTCTCGTATACGCTCTCAACACAACATCCTATTTCTCTCTATAAGTTGCAACATAAAATCTTCTGCCTGGGCCATTCATCTCCGGTAACAACATTAGCCATAATCGAAAATCAGACTGATGGGAATGCTGGAAATAAGTATGTTGTGATTAGTGCTTCAGAAGATGGGTAAGTTATGTGAATGTGGACATGAACAGTGAGTGGAGGAAGTCGTGTTTGAGACATGAGCGGCAATGTACGCATGACAATTATAGAAATAGAATTAGAGATGAATGTTGGACCGGTAGAAAATTGAATATAAGACACGGTAACTGATCCGTTTACTTTGCACATGTCAAATCAGGGAAATTATGAAATGGTCTCTGGTAGATGGGAGATGTCTGGCGTCCATCTCGCGTGTCCTAGACGGTATTCCAATGGCATTGAATTGTTTGGCTGATTATACACAGGTATGTGAGTCAAACAAAAGGGGTTGTGGCAACATTAATATTAGCTGAGACAATCTCCAGAATTTAAGGCTCATGAATATTACCATGTCGGTTAACGCGTATAAATCTCCATCGTATAGCCTGCAAAGTATATTTTATGTTCCGGATTTTCGAATGAAATAGCAATATTGAACGTATCCAATTTAGAGGTAAGATATCGGCTGAGGCGTTTTAATTGGATGGGTTGCAATTGCTTATGGTAATAACAATTGCTATATACATTTTTCTCCTCAGGTCGTCCGAGTATGGGGAGGACATAATGACTGGGCAGCATGTACACCATTTTATGACTCAGGTTAGAATTCGAATTGCAGCCGTTCTACTACATATATTGCTCCAAATACTCAACACGCTTTCAATAGTGATTATATATTCTGGATATCTAATTCTTTTACTCGTTTTGTTAATCAAATGTTATTACTTCAAGATGCCCGCCAGATACGCTTGCTGACTTGTACATTCAATGGCAAACTGCGAATATGGTCATTCGACGAAACAAAGCAAACTATTACAAAAGAATATGATGTTATTAACGTGTTAAGCACCAACGGCGAGAAGATATTCAAATTAGTAAATAATCCATATGATATTGGTGTTATTCTGGCTATCTCTAGGAACTCGGTGTCGGTAGGTTTCAGTTGCGGAAAGAGTAAAACGAGAACATACTACAAGCGTCTACAGTAATTCTTAAAATTTTATTCATTTTAGACATTCACAGTACGTAGAAATAGAGCCTTAAATGTGCAACGAATAGAGGTACCCAATCGCGGCGAGATATGGCAGTCTGGTGCGTTTGCTCCGAAATTCAAATTAATACTTTGGACAGAGGTAAAGACGAACCACCCAAATTCCATCACTTCCCATTATCGCATAAAGTCTGATTCAGCAATGTCTTCTCATGTTAGCGTGGCAATGCATATGTCTACATGCTTCCATCAATGGACCGTGCATACTCCGTTGACAATGCTTCTACTCTTCATAGACGCAGTGTATCTAGGAGATCATCAATGCCGCTTACACCTAACGAAAATGCAAACACTGAAAAAACGATGCATGCGGGACGTTCAAGGTTGGAAGAATATAAAATTTGACCTATGCAATTCTTTTATTATATTAAAAAGACTTGTAATATATATTATTTTTATATTGGTCAATGTTTTTGCAATAGGCCTACGCTAACAGAAATAGTGTGCTGCGAAAATGATGGTACGCTACTTAACCTTCATGCATAGATGAAATGCGTTTGCTATTGTTATTAAACTACACTGCTATTTTCTTTCCAATATAACTACAATACGTATCATTCCATCACTTCTTCTCGATATTTAGCTCGGTTGTACCATACGTCCCAAACGATTGTGCTTGCAGCAGCTAACTCTACCGATCGATCCCCCTGGTATCTTTTAACGTTCAGAAACTATTCTAGCAGCACCCATTTCTCATGGAAATCACTCCCCGCCAATACTGCAAGGATGAGAATCACAGAAAGTGAGAATGACATAGTTTCTGTGAATAAATGGAATGTTGGTATGTATTCGAGAAGGAAGTCGTGATAATTCAGGTCTCTACATTAGAATTTTCCTGCTTATATTACAAATTTTTGCTGGTAAGAATCGGACTTGGCAAGTCTATGGCCATTGAAGAAAGAAGACAATAGGGCAGAAGTCACAGTATCAGCTATGATTTATGAAGAACATATGGCTTTCGGTTACGGTAAAGACTCGCTTTCAAATTGATACTCATGCGGGCGAATCGTGTATAGACGTGTTTAATCATTATTTTTGTCATCTTTATATTTCTTAGATAATGGAGAGATTCACATATACCCGCTTTCCAAAGTGCTATCAGAGGACTTTTCGACTGCGGATCAGTCAAATGATGTACGAATACTCAGAGGTCATTATGGTAGAGTTACCTGTATATACACACCAAGTTCATCCAACTTTGGAAAGAAATATATTTTAACCGGAGGAGAAGATTTTTCAGTTCGTGTATGGAGCTTTGAGTAAGTTGTTAAATACTCGGTCTTTGCTCATGATTGACTGACATGTAACATTACATATACACATATACACATATACACAAATTCCTTTCGTCCCACAAGAAACGGAAAGCGTCTAGCAAAATTTGCTACCCACAGTCAATCTGTCACAACTTTCGTCGACGTACCATGTGATGTAGGGACACGACTTCGTGGTTGTGTTGTTTCGATTGCAAGGGATAATTCCTTGTCAATTATTTCATTGGACGAAATGAGCTGTCTATATGCATTCGAAGGGCACACACACGGAATAGCTGGCTTGCAATGGAGACCAAATAGAGATTTATTGGTGATTTTTTATCGAGATGAATCGGCACACTGTTGGCAGGTGAGTTGCGTATTTATCCCTCTTGAGAAAAACTGAAAGGAAGCTGCATAACAAGATTGGAAAAGCAACTATTGCAGAGAAATAGGATATTGGCATGCTGTGAGTGTGGCCGCATACTGACAGAAAGTGACGCACCGGAAGTAGTATTTACTAGCCCAACAATCTTTCGTCGCACGCTTCGCTGCAACTTGTATTTTTGCCAAAAACAAAACGTTAGACTGGAAAATCAGGTAAACTAACGTTTATATCATTAAAATAGATACAGTCGGGCACTCTAGATAAAATTGTTTGTGGGAAGGCTGCTAGGGATATGATGAATGAGACACAATGGAAGATGAGGTTTGATTATTTTCCTTTCCTGAAAGAATGATTGGACAAACTTGCTGAGGATTATTAAATTTCATTCTGTATCTGTCATTTGTTAACTGATTAGTGTGATTCCATCAAATGAGGCATCCAAGCAAATAGATAGCAAATCATCAAGCATCATATCGCGACCTATTCATTTCCAAGAGACAGGTAAGTCTATTTTTATTCTTGTATTCAGGATATACTTTTAATTATTGTCCTCTAATCCTAATATCTTCTCATCAACATTCTTCTTCGCGTTCAAGACACTACTCCGCTCCACATACTGACCATAAACATAAAACAGTTGATAAACGATATATACCATTATCATGTCTCTTCGTTCGGTTCCTTCACGCTTTTCAAACCCGAAGAATTAAACGAAAAGTCCCCTGTGCTCCAATCAAAAATTGTTTCTTGGGCAACGCCGGCTCATCCTAACCACTTAACAGGAGGTACCTCGTCAACATCAGCATCGAACGAAACTGCGAGCAGAGCTTTGGGACCGAAATTGGTGGATAGTTTGATCTCTTGTTTAATTTCGTGGGGTGTTGATGACGAAATGGATAAAATTTGTGTTGAGAAGTTGGGTTTAAAGCGTAGTTGGAATGGAATTAGCCTAGGATTGAAGGGGTAAGTTTTTTTGTCGTTAGACATGAAAACATGAAAGAAGAGAAAATCAGAATGTAAGACAAGAATCTTGCACCTAGTTTTTGACAACAGCCTATAATCCTAATAGAGCGAACGGATGCTTATCGGTGGCCGCCCCGTCTCCCGGCGATGGACGTGCGCAATGGAAAATATCACCTATAATTACAGGGACCCGTTTGTTATCCGTAATAAGCCTCGTACGATCTTTTCTTTCGATGAAGGGTATATATCTAGTTTTCCTAAGAAACGCATTCGGAATTGTGCTGTTCGGTCAACGTTTGTCCGTTTCATGCTAACACGTCTTCCCATACGTCACCTTTTTTTTCCTGCCATACATATTCTAGGCCTAGAGAAATACTCAAATGACTTAATAACACACTACGGAACTCGTCTTCCACTACGCATTGATGGATTTTGCTACCCATCTCTTTCGTTTTTGGCTAAATACTTCCAAGACTCAGTGCGTAAGTAAGGAATTCTAGCAGACAAAAATTTGGAAACTCGTACTTATTTCGTTTATAATGTATTTGCCTTTTATCTGTAGCTGATGTGCAGAGTGCTGCTAGAACATTGTTCTCGTCATCCTTAAACAGTATGCCACGTGAGCAACGACAGGCCGTTATTGATTATTGGAAGCAGTTTCGTGAGTTAGTCGTTATTTGTTATCATTTCCTTACGCTCCCATTCAATCTTATAGCTATTGCTAAATGCCCATAGCTTCGATTTTCTTCTCTATCCTGTCTTCTTATTGCTTCTTATTTCTTTTTATTTACTTAATTACCTCGTTAAGTGCCTGCAGTCGCTTCGGGGCCAGATTTTTCGAATAATCAATACATGGCGCGTTCAACCATATTGCTTGGCATGATTGGAGTCGATAACCCAAAAGTGTTACCTGAGAAGTAAGTACAATGGTGCTCCAAAACGGTTTGAAACTATAGTTCGAATGACGGTCGTTTTACCATGAGTCTCAAAATTGTCTTATTTGTAGTGTAGCAGAGAGCGTATCCCTGTCACTTACGATATTATTAAATGATGAAGCGAAACTGTCCAATCGGCTGGCGGCATTGGATCTTTGTGGACGAGGCTTTGCAACATGGCAATCTCATATCCTTTCTTCTTCGTACAGCGTATCCCTGTACAATCGGCCATCTCCTGATCTAATCTATTATCCTTAACTCTGTATAACCAACTAACACATTTCAAAGCAGCAGCAGTGTTGCGTACCCTATTTTCTCTAGCAATTGATTCCGATACAAATGTTGCACCGGTGAAGGCCATGGCACGACAGGCAATATTCCATGTTGCTTCCATAAACACACCGCTCTTTATTTCTACGCTTATATACGATACAAAGAATACCAAAAAGCCAACAGAGAAGAAAGGTTATTTGAGATTAGTGTCACTGTTTATTAAGAAGATGCCTCTTGTGCTGTATTCCAACTTACCGAAGGTAGTGGAGGTCGTGGTGAAGTCTTTGGACCCGAATATACCGAATATGAGAGAGACTGTACTGCAGACGAGTACTGGTATATTGCATGATTTGGTTAAGACTTTTCCATCAATTAGTTTCCATGGTCCATCGCAGAAACTTGCTATTGGAACGTTGGAAGGTGCCACGGTCGTTTATGATTTGAGAACTGCAACGCAGTGCCAGGTGTTAGAGGTGAGATTTGACGATATATGATATTGGATTGAAAAGTGCGTGATGAATGACGTCAATTATGTTGGCAATTACTATTATGCCACTTATTGGACTGGGAAAAATGGGAGAAAGACAGTTCGTTATGATATATGATATTTAAGACATGACGGCATGAACTGACGACGGCATAATTCTGTTGAAGTTTTAAAATATAGTAACAATTAGTGTAGGTTTAACATCTTACACATTTGTACCCTATAGGGCCACACCAGAGCGGTAACGGCTCTCTCCTTTTCGGAAGATGGTAAACGCATTGTGTCATGTTCACTAGACGAGAAGACGGTCCGTGTATGGAATCCGTCTCCTAGCCTTCTTGGGGTATTCGGGGGAGCATCCCGAGATCGCAAAGCATTCGGGTTCAATCTTGGTGATGACGGTAAGTTTGGTATATAATATAATTACAACACAATGATCGGAGACTTGATTAGCTGTCATATTATGAATTAATATTAATTGTACCTTTTATGTTAATTATGTTTGCTAGTGCATTTATCAGTTCCAGCATCGAACAACGTCATACATTTTGAATGGCCATCAGAGAATACCGTAAAATTATACGTTCACGAGAATATAATGTCATTTAATGTGTAATATTCCGTGCTATACTAATTAATGTTCTTGATTTTTCTACTCATTTGATGATTATTCAATACGTTAATTAGAATGATCAAACTTGTAATTAAAATTCTGATGCAGACTTTTCTTGAAACATGGATAAGTCAAATGAAAAATTATGTGATATTAATATCAATTGATTTGACACAATCTTCAAGTTTATTACATTTTATACGGTGCTTGAAAATAACTATCTCTCGATTGGCCTTCTTACTCACTATCACCTGACTTAAAACCTGTGAGTGATAATGAGGAACGGTAGAAAAAAAACATAATCCTTCTATAATGCTAACTTCCATGAATGACATTTGAGTCAAATCTTGTGGTGAAAGACTTTGAAGCTGACACTAAAGAAAAAGAAATTAATAGATGGATAAGCACATATTAATAGGAGGAAAGTACAATCATATAGTAATAGCCTGTGGTTACAGTTACTTACCAGTCAGCTTTTGGATGATGACATGAATTATGAGTAGTCTGAGATAATGGTTTTGTGTCCTTTATTAGGTGCAACTAATACTAATGTTAATGTGAGAAGTAATGGATGAGCTGAATTATGTCTGGGGAAAGATATTGAGCCATTTCATCTATTACTATTACTATGCTTCTTATTCTGACTGCACATATTAATATAAAAAATATGAATATGAACTAATTTACTATCCACAATGGAACCACAGCACCATTAGAAGTATTTTAAAGAAAGCTCAAGGAGAGAAAATTGCCCCTTAAATCAATAACACTGATAAATTTATTTCTTTACTATTACTATTACTATTATATTTTTAATCATAATCAAGGTCATCTCTTATTTTCTTTAACTTCAATCTGAGCAACTTGACCATTTTGTTGCTCTTTTAATTGTTTATTTTCTTCTTTTAAACTTAGCATTCTCTGCTTCTAGTTCTTTATTTTCTCATCGTCTTATTCTTTTGATTTGTCATGAATTTAATATTATAATTAACTACTTCTTCCCTCTCAATATTTAATTCTTATTCTTCTTTAGTATTAGTGAATTTTCGAAGTTCAGGGATTACCAAAGGATGTTGCTGCATAATTCTTTTTCTAGTTCTCTAGTCTTGTTTTCTAAATGATAACTAAAAGACTGAGTGAGCAATTAACTCTTCTGTAGAAAGAGGTTTGCCTGACTTATTCTTTGCTACACAGTGACAATAACACCTATATTTCTTTTTAACCTACCACATTCTTCACAGTGAAAGAATATTAATATTGTTATTTATTATTGTAATCTTTTTTACATTCACTGCAAATGAAAACTATATCAGCATTACCATCCTCTTCTAATACTACCATTTGATGAGTGGGCAGGAGAAGTATCAAAGAAGAGTTGGATCATCATATACATAATCCAAAAAGCAATAATATTATAATTTAATTTCTTTGGCAATTTCAGCAACATCTGCTTTTCTAATTTTTAGCAAATTAAATTCAGTAAATATAAAAGCACCATTAGAATGATATATTACCGCAAAACTCGTTTTATTTACCAGGTGCAACTGTTTTCTAAATGCTGGCACTTTTCTTGCAGGTTTCTGTATAGTATGTCCTGCAACCAGGACTCCTGCGTTGTTTGATACGTCCAGAACGAAAGCGCTCTGGCCGTAATTTCTATAACTATATCTGGTCGAAGACCAGATAAGACGGACTAGTGGAACAATAAACGCATTGAGAATATGCTGCAGTATATCAATAATGCTATCGCAAAACTCGTTTCTTACCTCTTGCAGGTTTCTGTATAGTATGTCCTGCAACCAGGACTCCTGCGTGGTCTGATACGTCCAGAACGAAAGCGCTCTGGCCGTAATTTTCATGATAATATCTGGTCGAAGACCAGATAAGACAGACTAATGGAACAATAAACGCATTGAGAATATGCTGCAGTATATCAATAATACTTTCCGCACACATCACGTTATACATACTGATTTGTAGTCTTCGCTGGGCTCTGACAACTTCAGGATTAACTGCTTCAAAGAGAAAAGTGCTAATATTTTTGTAAACCCCATTCAATTTTTTAAAGAAAACTCCCAACACGGAATCCTTTACTTCTTCACACTTTTTCATAAAACCGTGTGTGGTGGGGATGGGGACAGATGGAAACGAAATCAGCGTTGCAAATTTTGGTTCCCATCGTTTCAATCATGTGATTTTAATCCACCAATCAGGGGAAGGCACAAATTGGAACAGGGCTATTGCCACTGAGCTTTGTTTTATTTTTTTTCATAACTTTAACAATATGATTCACACAATCTACAGTCGTTTTTCTATTACTATTACTATTACTATAGAGTTTTTTAATTAATCAAACTACCATCACACTTTAAATTTAGTTATGTCCCACAGTTTTAATAATAGTAATAGTAAATAACCGCAGATTACTAATAAAGGTAAATCAAATGGAGGCATTGTTTTTTATTCTGTCCTCCCGCGTTATTATTATCGCAAATAATCTTCACCTTTATTCAATCACTCAATTCCATTAAATGCCATGCTCACCATATCAAATAACAAATTTTAAGCAATGCTTTGAACTGATTTGGGGCAACTCTCAAGATTGAGATTGTACTTTAAGTGGCCGGTTTCGATTTTATAAGACTTTATTGCTTAACTACTGATATCAGCTACAGCTAATTTTAACATAATACAACTGACTCTTGTCAGAGGAACAGAGATGCAACAAAGTATGTGGCAAAAGGCCAATTAGATGAATATAGTGGGGGGTGGGGGGAGAGAAGAGGAAATAGATAGGTAGATGATTAAGTGGCCGGTTTCATGCTTGTTATGCTCATTATTATTATGTCCAACATGAGTCACGAGCTACTATCTGGCCTAGCCAAAAGGTGTATAAATCAGATTAACTATTACTATTGTATATTGTAATTGATAGAAACATGAGTTCTCCTCTATTACTATATTTAATGGTTTCTTTCACATTGAGTTATTCTAAAACAGGCATAGTTTGTCAAAATAACCATTACTACTACGTTAATATTAAGCAGTCATCCCTGCTTTCCAATAAATCAAACATATACAAGTAATAGTAAATTTACTTATTATTATATAGTTATATTAATGTTAATATGGTTAACTCAGTCCATTTGAGTATTGAGGTGCAAGAAGCTGAAACCAAGGATGGTTGGTTGAACTTTTTCTTGATTGTCTTTTTGCAATTGTCCACATCATTTTTACTGTGGATATCTCAGTTCACCATTGACTGTTGATGCAGCTACTGCACCAGGGTGCCAACACTAATAGATGAATTTTGTGTTTCTGGCATGTCAACATCAGCTGACAAACCTAATAAGCTATTTTTTGGTTACCCTGGTGCAGATTTAATATTAAGCTTTTTGGTTGTTAATGATACTAATATTTATGCAAAATTTAGTTTATTAAAATATTGGAAAAGCAAGTGTCTGAAATGACCAGAGAAACGAATTTTTTTCAATCTTAGTACTGGCCCTTTCTCCTTAGTATTAGATTATGCCATTTGTTAGAAACGATATTATTTGTCCGCGATCAACCGATACTAGCAACGAATGATTAACTTCTCTCCATTTACATTATTATTATTTCAGCTTTCGTTAATTTCGCCGTCATTAAGTTTCAATACATATTGCTATTCGAAACAGTACAGTTCATCCATTTCTTTGGTATGACAGTGTTTGCACGTGCCGCGAAGAACGTCTTTTGGAAGAATTTGTCGTGGGCTCCATAAAGCCTTTCCCGCTTTAATTTTTAAAATAATTATACATTTAATATACCCCCTTATAAAAAGAACATAAGTACTGTAGCGAGCATAATTTTCTTGCGTATAATGTATAACAAATCATAATCACTTGTAAAATTTTGGCCCGATCGGACTCCAGTAAGTTTTAAGCTAGAGATATCTCGCAATTCGACCACAGGAATTTTATATCTCGACACTTTTCCAACCAATTTCTGTGATTATTTTTATATTGTCCATTAAATGCATTTAATATATTGTCTTAATTTATTGTGTAACCAAATTACTACAACAAAGATATTCTTTGTTTATCAACACTGTCCTTATTACTTATTATTACTGGCAGCATCCATTGGCGGTACACATGTATAATAGTAGACATATTAATGTCATATGATACACATAGAATTCAAAAATAAAATTTCAACTTGACTTGATTCATATAATTTTGTTTGTGGCTTAATACTAATTACAGTCTCATAGATTCTTAGATATATTACAAGTAGTTGATAAAAGACTTAGCATCTTGTTTTGTTACTTAATATTAAGTATGTAGTACGTGTTAATTTAGTGTAATAAACAAAAATAAGTCTTACTAATCTCGTGACTACTATTGCTTTTTTTTTAAAAAAAAACAGAGCTAATTTGAGTTTCACCATTATTTTACTCATAAACTGTACTCTAACTACTTTATTGAATCGTATACTACAAAACGAACAAGACATGTTATAAACATACTATTTTGTTACTACAACCAATATACGTGATAAGAATAATTAAGAAATTGTGAAGAGAATATCAATGGCAATAAAAATAATATATAAGTTAGTTAGATGTTAAGTAATGGGTAGCGACTGATATGAAAACCCATATCAGGCTGTTGCTAAAACGAGTATTCACAATTGTATGCAGTGTCCGACAGCATGTATACAAATACTCAATAATTTATTTTTATTTGTGAGAAGTTGTGGGTAATTGTTTTACCTGAATCTGTTTAGTACCAATAACGTTCGAACCACTTGCATGTTCGGGAAAAAAATTATGATGAAATATCAAAGATGCATTCAAAAACCATAGTTGTGTAACATAAACAAACTCGATTTGTTAGCTGTTCCTTGTACTGATCTAATAATCTATTGTCAACTACTGCCTTGTTAATATTATAGATGTTTTTGTGCAATGCAAAACCCAGTTTTTGTACTGTCACAAGATGTTCTCTTTGTGCGACATATTGTTAGAAGCGAAATTCTTGTTCATTTGATACTTTGACGATTTCTATATGACAGACTTGAGAAGTCTCTTCACAATAACGTGTAACATCGAATCTCTCTCTCTTTTTCCTTTTTCTGCCGAAAGAAGTATTCGAATGCCTAATTGAATCCACCATTGAAGCAAAAATTATTCGTGCCGATCACTATTATACCATTGTACAAGGAGATTATCAATAGTTGACGCAGGGGATATGTAAACTTTCTTAACAGTGGTAAAAGCCACGGATACTGACTGATAAGAATTCATAGTAATAAAGTGTTTACGAATTTCCCCGATTTACTTGATTACAAATACAATTATCTAAATAACGAATTTGGCCATTTTTATGTACACTACTGATTGAATTAGTTCTCAGTATTAATTGTCCGGAGCAAAGCGAAGGACTATTACTGTCTACGCACTGTGAAAAATTCGGTCACATGAATTTCTCTGTGCGGCACATGATCTCGACCAATGATTGTGATTGAAGAAGACGTTATTGACCTAGTATAACAAAGTATTTGTCGGAATATACGTCAGTATGTATAGTGCAGAAAGTTTAACTTATTGTCAGACGGCCTGTTTATTAGTGGAGGCTCGGATGAGGACTAATAATGTCAGAATAGTATTAGCACGATGTTAGCAGTAAAAGACTAGTAATACGGCTTGAGAATCGCGAGCGCGTAAACTTTAAAAAATCCGATGACTGTCGATTATAGTGAACAAATTGGAGGTAAATCGCTATAATTATGAAAATTCCAACTTTGGCCATCATCGATTTATTTTGAGTAATTTACTTGAATCATTCATCTTTAATCCATCCCATAGTAATACGGTTGCTCGCATCCCTTGTTCGGCCTACAACGAACAAATTATTTGACTGGAAGGCATTGTTAGATAGAAACGCCACACATTCCATCTCGGGCAAGCCCTTGACACGCAAATGTACCCAATAATTCCTCTTCAATAGGTAAATTCTGAGAAGTTCCCAAGGTTTGGGTGTGTTATATGTACCTTTTTGTGAAGACGTTTTGAGAATTGGCGGGCAGTCATTGAATAAAGGCATGTATTGGAACTGCGACTGATGCTGTGTTAAATACAGGAATTGATTCGTCCGGGAATGTTGTATTGCTTGGTGAGATAATTCAACTGACGGCATGCTGTCGGACATTGTGGTATTATCGGCATAGTTGAGTAATCCAGTATTTTCCAAGCTATTGTTGTTAATCTCTGACCCGCTTATAGAACTATCGAGCCTTTTTTTTCTGACATTATACGTATTCTCCTCAAAATTCCATCGATTTTTATTCCATCCACCAAGGAAAATTAATCTCGTTTTCATTCCCACCATTGCCGCGCCACAATGTCTTCCTACGGATTTTCCTCTCGTCATAATCCATTCTTGTCGCTTTCCGATGTGTGTGAAAAAGAAGTCATTTGCACGCGGTGATATGTGTTTTTCCCAAAAAAGAGACTAAAGGGATAGACGAATGAGTAACAAGCATTAGGAGAATGAGAAGTTGTTTGAAGCAAAAAAAAATTTTTAATTTATACTTGCCGTGGTTGCATCATTTATGATGTCTGAATGTAAAATAGAGAAAGATGGTGAGGATAAAGCTGGCAGGAAATTACTGATTTGAAGGCACCATAAATCCTCATCATCGTGAACGCTGTTTTTAAAGTATCTTCTACTACTTTCGCAGGCAGCGCCGTTAAACTTGTTAAAAGATGCATTTAATTCTATTTGATCGTCTTCTCTTATAATTGTAATCAGAAATAACAAAAATTAGTATTACGCGCATTCTACTAGTTTTGACCGACTGCTAACTCATATAATACGTCTTTCCCTCTTTTTTACTCTGTTATGCGCCATCTTACAGAACATACCGTTTACATCCAGTCGTAAATGCTATTTGCTGTCCGCCGTATACGTATAATGCCGAATCGATGGCAACGAACGTGTGATACGATCGTGGATATGGTGTTGAACATAATGTCGTAGGTGAAATCCATGTAGAGTATGGGATATAGAATAGATAAAGATCTCCCGCGTCGTAATATATCGGTTCTAAAATTGGCAAACAAGTGCAGTATTGCATTAGAAAAATATCAAAAGGCTGGGAACATAAACTTGACATACACGCGGAATAGTAAAATATACGTAAGCTAAATGTAATCCTACTAATCACTGTTGTAACTATATCCCAAGGAACTGAGTTTGCAATAATCTTGTTTTTCTTTCAACCGCGCCGGCTTTTGGGCATTTTGTGTTACATTCGACGTGCTTGCGCTTATATACTTACCATCATACTCATTACTATCATATGCTATACGTCTACCCCCAAAAACTGCCAGCCAATTCTCAGCTACCGTTTGGATAGTGTGCATACACCTTTCGCCCGGAATTACTCCTTCCGCTTCAACAACTTTAATCTCCATCTTTTCGACGTCTATTTCATATAATATGTTGCTGACATTACCGCAATAAGTTTCCCCACCAAACAAGTATATCTTCTTGTTTGCAACTGTTGCAGCAGTATTTAAAAGTGGTGTATAGAGCAAGCTGGAGGCTGGATGTATAGAAAGCGGGTACGGAATCCACCGTAAGGTTGAATCGGAAAGACATAGAACGTAACAATATGGCAAATCCGGAGACAAAAATGGGAGATAGAGCTTGTTAGCTAGAAAAACTGTTGTGCGGTAAATTTGTGGCGGAGGGGAAAGAGGTGGCTGTGGCGGAGTGTAGCCCGGAGTGTAATGTTGTTGGTGAGTCGTAATTTTCGTGGTTGCAGGTCTTGTAATAGTCTGACCATTCTCTTTATTTAAATTGGTTGTCCATTGAACTTCTTCCCACTTTAGTGAGTAAAAACCCAAATAATAAATTCTAAACGCGCGGTATATACATGAACATGATAATGCAAATTCCAATTGTTCGGTGCTTGTCAAATAATCAAATATACAATAAATTGTCTCCATAGACAGTTTGAGGAGTGGGGTTGGAGAAGTGGTCATTATGTTCATTGTGTTGCCCACTTTGAAAGACGACTCGTATTTCAGCCTTGGTTTTTCGTTCAGTCGGCTATATAGACAAATGCGTTTTGTTGTAGGCAGTGGTGATAGGCAACGCTCAGTCGCATGCGCCAAACGTTGTCGGCCTGTCATTATCTTGAGTATTTATATAAAGCAAATGCATGCAATATTATTGATTATGTGTATAAAAAATATACGTTATATTAGTTAATTTGACAGTGTGTAATATATGTATATATTACATAAAAGTTTCTGCAATGTAAACTTACGAATGCTTATACAAGCATTTCTAGTGCGTAAATATTTGCGTTGAAGTTATACGAATTTTTCTAAATATTACCCTTCACTCCAAAAAAAATTTTTTCATCAATCTTATCAACGCATTGTTCTAATACTTACTAGTTGCGTCTTGTGACAGCTTGCGTGCGCGGTGCAATACCAGTGACGATAAATGGTAATGTTTTCTATCCATTATTTTGAGAGAGCATGCAGCCAACGGTTCTTGCTACGTATATATAATTTTTTTAACAGTGCGCTAAGACGGTTTAGGAATGGCTTGACCTGGTTTGCTTTATTTACTCTTATTCTTAGTAATAATATTTAATGTTAAAACAACAACATTGGCGTTACGATCATTTGTTAGTTATTTGGTGCTATAATATGTACATATACTCTATAAAAACGAGAAAATGTTATTTGTAATCACAGTATATCGCAGATCTTAGTCTAATGTTGATTAGTGAAATTTAAATGGAGTAAATCGTGCTACATTCTAGGACAATACAGTAGACTTAGAAACAATATGACAAATAATAATTAAAGTATTAGTTAATAATAATAATAATAATATAATTATGCGTTCCATTGATTACAAACATGACCAAATTAGAGCGCATATACAATGCAATTTTAAAACGGAACGAAAGTTTTTTGTCATCTAATGGGATAATGCATATACATAAATAAAAGGAGCGTTGTGGCGAAGTTAAAGTTTTACGGATAAAAAATTTCGTGATATTTTTTTATACATGATCTACGCTCAATTGAGGATAAGTTCATTATTTATGACAAACCATTTTCGGAATGCGAATGTTAGGTAACGGAATACAAAATGTCGAATTTTGGAAGGGGAAAGTATTATGACGAATCACATTTATTATAATCATACATAGAATGTCATACGATTCTTTCTATGCTGCATCTTTTTTTCTTGTTTTTTTGTGTACTTCTCTTTTTTGGGCTGCAACTTTTTTTCTTTGTCTTCAGTTATAATAACACTAATATTACTAGAAACAATAATGTCGTTACAAGGCTGATAAGAACTTTTATTCTTTAAAGAAGAGGATATTTCAAATAACTGACTTGTTGTTCGCCGCAATTTCTCTTTTTTACCTCATGTACAGACATTGTATATTAAGTATACACACATGATTGAGAGTACACAGTCACACAAATATTGCAGAACTCGTTAGATATACATATATTTATATTTAAGTATTTTTTTTAAAAAATGTAAAAATAATAGAATTATGCGGCGCTACTTTAGATGGTGCAAAGTTTCCTTAAAATGGCATCTTGAGATTCCATTGGCAGTTGTTGAGCATGAGACTTGATCGATCACTTGCACCACGGTGAGAAAGGAGAATATGTATAAGTAAGACAAATGGAGTATAGCTATCTATCCAATTCAAAATTTGGTACAGGAACGTCATTTTGTAGAGTTAATACTGTTCATACATTGTCTGATTTAATCTTAAAAGTGATCGGTTGTCGTGCAATTTACAATAGATGCATTTTCCATGACGAAAATTGAGGTACGCAGCACTTTCCGCATTCAGGAAGAGAACAAATAAGACTAGGTCGGGTGCTTATGGTGCACTGGGCCCAAAAATTAAAGCTTTTTATTTCCGGAAAATAGTAAATCTGGATATGATAACTATTGTAAATTTTTCAAACGCTAGCGAATTCCATATTCTGTTGATACATTTGAATGTGATAAGAATATAAGCTTAAAGTAAGTTTGTTCTTGTATCATCAGCGTTTGTCAGTTTTAGTCTAAAATTAGCTTTGTTTAACTTTTGCTTTCGTGATTAGAGATGCTAAAATAAGCAGCTTGCGCTCCTCAGACAACTTTGAACGTTATTTATTATTATGTATAAAACGCTTTTGCATCGTAATGTCTTACTTGCCAAACATTGTTCGTGAAACTCGCGATCAAACTATCATTAAGTAATGATGACTATAAAGTGTGATTATGACGGTTGGAGCTATGAAACTTTGCTATTGAAAAATTGAATAGTTGAACGCTTAATCGTCTACCGGTTTGCATAAAAATAGTCGATTTATGCTCCCATGTGACGTATATTTCTCGAAGCAGTTGTTAAAATTTTGTTTCTCTCGTTTGCATATGTAATAATTTTTTATTTGATAAATTTAGCGACTTACGTTAATTGGAACAAGTTATTACAATAGTTACGATTGTTCTGATGGGAAGCAAAACCTCTATTGTGTTGCTAAATTTATTTATAGTAAATGGTGGAAGTAAACATACAAAGTGGTTTAAAAGCAATACACGGTACTTAAATGTTAATATTCTATTTTAAATTTACTATTCCTAATTGCATAAATCTGTAGAAGGATGTTCGCACAGACTGGGTTATACTGTATATTAATGTGTTGCATAATATAATCGTGTGAGATATTTATATAAAAATAATGAGCATTGTCACCTTTATATGCTTTAATTAAAATATTAAGAGCACTGATTAAGACCTGACACAAACGTTGGGGCTAGCGCTGGTTCCCGAGTCACATATTAACGTGGATCGTAAAAAAATACTAATACGTGCATAAAGTTTTATAGTTATGGAATTCGCAATTGTCTAACCAATTTTGCTTGTTTGTACCGCTAATATAAGTTGCCGGGTCATTAACGATGTCATTAATTATTATCACACATGTGAGAAATTAGCCTTCGGGGAGTCCTCATCCTTGCCATAATTATAAATATGACGTTAGCTTACTAACCGTAAATACAAAGAAGTTGACCAATGACATAAATAATAATGACTCCTGACGATCATTTCAATCTACAGACATTGACAAATTTACTGGCGGAAATCTTTCTTAAATTTGTATTGTGTTTCTAACAATTAAGGGGACCCAAGCTTTTTGGAATCGGGATGTAATTAAGGTATAACATTTCAATATTGTATAGTTTATTACTTAATTAATAAATTCTGTCAGTGACACGACCTTTCTACTGATCATCTAAACGCCGAATTATGTTGCGCATGTATGTTCTGTCGCAAATTCTCTTTGAGTTTCTTAGCTGTCACAAGTACTTCTCTTATTATCCTTATGGAAATTACTTACATGAATGTCTACTTGTCTCTGTTATAGAACGCCTGTCAGAATCTAATGTTTTTTCTAGGTAAATTAGCGCTTGTACTTCATCGGGTAGCAGTCAACTCATTGAATTATTAAAAATACGAATACAAGCAATCATTTATTAATCAAATAATCTTAGGAAAGAGGTGAGTGCAGCGTTTACAAATTTGGTTCACAGAAACAGTTTGCTTATGTTGTTTTAGCATGCGCACGAAGTGTTTATAAACTGTAGTCAGATTTGTTACACAGCATTTTCCCCTCAGATATATGAAATAAAGTTTACAATAGAAAACAGAATTATTAGAAGTATTTTATACAGAACAAGAGTGAGAAATTGTTCGTAAAATAGATAATACCAGGAATATCTGAGTGCGAGGAAATTACTCATAGATTTGCCGAGAAAACGACAAATAAGAGTATTAACACCAACAACACACGATAAAGCAAAAGAAATAGAAAATATCGTATTTGACATAAAGTTTTCATCAAATCTTCCACGAATTAGTCCTCTAGCTTGTTTCTATAAGAAGACTTCTTGAGTGTATTTGACTCGTAAGTTGCTATTTTGACACAATTGCAATCAGAGTCAAAATTGCTCTTGTAATTATAAATAAGAGTAAAAGAACCAAGTAATTACAAACTAAAAAATAAAAAGGGAAAATATATTCTTAATCAACAAATTTCGATAACGTGTAACGTAATCTGTTGTGGGTTGAAAAGCTTTTTTAGTTAATTTTACTTGTTCAGAAGTGGTCTCTTATATTTCATTGACAAAACTCATTCCGTTGCAATTATATGAACAAGAAAATAAGGAGAATCTTGGTCCACAAGTTTTCCGGTTGGTGTAGTAATAGAAATCAGTAATCACAGGACAGTGAATTCTGTCTATCTTTTTCACCGTCAGTCGTCCCTCGTTTATATCCCCACTTCGGGGGGGGGGGGGGGCTTTTTGACGATATATCTGATGTGAAATATAACTAAACGCAGTATATGTTTTAAATAATATATGCGTTTTAGTTTGATAGAAATTTGACTAGTTAGTAAAGTACATTAGTAATAAAGTTTGACCCTTCAACTTTCTATCGACTACTACCAAACCCATTAGCCAAATTTTCTTTGCCTATCGAGTTGCGGAGCTAGCCATATTATAATGCGGAGGATTTAAATTTATCACTTATGAATGATATTACTAACAAACTTTAGTTAATGATTTAGTAACTAAATTTCACAAACGTTAAGCAGAAACACGCTCTCTTATATTGAAATTCGAGACATCTTTCTTAAAACAAAAAAAGTGACGTCCTGATAGAAAAGTGCATGTTAATGATGGTTTGTTACTACTCGCAATAGATTGAAATTGAACATAAACGTGCCACTGTTGACTAAAGATAGGTGGAGCAGAACGTGATCCGACATTTACAGTTTATTGGCCGGAGTACAAATTTACCAATGGGATTGCAAAGATCTGCTTCGCGGCTAGCATGATATTTATGTAACACGATCAACCTATATAGTAGGCATTTATAACTAAAGTATGATCATTATATTTCTATAGAATGTGGGAAACTTCGGGCTCGTGAGGGAAATTTATACTGAGATATAATAGAGAAAATCCGCCCAGCCCCTTTGCTGAAATATATCAGAGTGTGAGTTACAACGAGGGGGGTATAAATGAGGGATGACAATTTCTTTAAGAACTAGCAATATTTGTTTTGTTTGCTGAAATACATGCCTTTAATGTGCTCTTTACTATTGGGGCGGATTCCTAAATGTGGTTCTACGCAAAGAGAGCAAGTCATTATTATAATGGTAATTCAATAACCATATAATATTGACAAAACTTTTTTCAAGTATAAGTTTAATATTAATATAACATAGTTTTTGACAGAATAACTTCTACTATTATTGTAACTATGGTTTTAATATTAATATAAATATAATTTTGTTTTATATTTATATTTTATAGGTAGAAATAATCTTACATGAATTTAACCATGTTATAATAACTTCAGTTTTATCTTAATCATTGATTACACTTGTCTTAATACAAGTTTAAAATGTAACAGAGAAAATTGGTTCACAGCTGTGACACACAAACAAAGCCTTCCAAATCATTACCTGATGTTAATGTGTTTATTCATTTTTAACTGACTCAGTCAATGTTCACTTTGTCTGGTTTTGTTGCAGCATGCTCCAAGTGAGGACTGTAATACAATTGTGCTATTCAACGTCTTTGAACCTCCTGAAGTGCGTGGCTTAAAATGGGAATCTCTTCGCCATACCTGGCTAAGTGCCAAAATATCTTTTTTTTAATTTAGTTTAGAGAGTTTCTCTGTTACTATTTATGTTACTGCTGTCGACAATTGTCAATGAAGATATCATATTAACGGGAAAGTTTGTGGCATTCAATTGTTGCAGGATGCCCCAATTAAGGCTGTGGAACCAGGTAACGAGAATATTTGAAAAGGTGGTATCATGACCACGTTTGATCTTGGTTGACATAGTGTAACCCAGGAATTGGATTTGTAACGAATGATCACACATCAATAATAATAATAATGATTGTCATTGTCAATATTGGATTGACCAATAGAATCTAGTTGAACCCTGAAATTTGATGACGTTCAATGATCTTTTTGACCTTGTCAAATTAGACACATTATTCTCTTGCTCGTTATCTGTTTACGATTTAAGACAATAATAGTGTGCGTGCACAATATCAGTCTAAGAACAAGGGTATCATATAATAAAGTGTATAAGGACGAGAAACATTGACAAATTGCTTGATAGAGCTGAAAAGCTAACACGCTTGATACGAGATACAAGGAAAATAGCGTTGGCGGTGATAAGGATACGATAGGAAAAAGATATCAGGAACATTTGCATAGTCAGATAATGGACAAATATCAGGTGAGTCATAGGCATGAGTAAGCATACTGATCATGTGTGTGAAAGTCTGATTAATGAATGCCAGCAACTTGTATTATTTCTTATCTTAGAAAATCGAAAAGTTAGGAGAAGGTAAAGACCTTATTCAGTCATTACTCACTGCTCAACACATCCGATTTCAAGACACCGCTTCTCAATTTAACTACTTTGCTATAAAAATTTAACATCACTTTCGGCGTTATGATTTGTCCTAATGAGATGTTATTTTGACCATCCATTTCAATTCACAGGGACATATGGCATAGTTTACAAAGCACAAAACAGAGACACTAATGAAATTGTAGCTCTTAAGCGGATAAGGCTCGATAATGAAGAGGAAGGGGTACGTTTGGATAGGGAATGTATTGGAATATACATAGTTACGTATGCTTCTCGTACGTTTGCACAAGTTCCAATTAAACGATCATTTGTTATACTGTCATTGATTTAGGTTCCATGTACTGCTATTCGTGAAATATCATTGTTGAAAGAGTTAAAACATCCGAATATTGTAAGGTAACGAAACTTTAGCATGTTGACATTCCACTCAGTATTATTGACTTGCAAAAATGAATGTTGTTTAAATGGATTTTTTGACTTTAATTCTGAATCTGTATAGGCTACATGACGTCCTTCATACTGAAAAAAAATTAACGTTAGTATTCGAGTATCTTGACTCGGATCTTAAGAAGTATCTTGACTCTTACGGTGGAGATCTTGATCCTCAAACAATCAAGGTATATTCAATGACATGCCTATTTACAATCTATAATCTATAATCATTTTCTTAAAGAGTTGGCTTCATCGTTCAAAGGTCGAGAAATATAACGTAATTTGAAATCTTGATCTAACGTCATATTTATTGTGTTTACCATCAATTAGCACTTAATGTATCAGCTACTCAAGGGGATCGCATTTTGTCACGAACACCGAGTTTTGCATCGGGTAGGTACTTTAGTGATTATTTGATATGAGAATGTAGATTATCGAACAACAATCTCTGTATTGTAAGCGCTCCGTTGAGGCGAATTTATTGTATAATTAACTAATTGGTCGCTAACTTGCGAATTTTAGGATTTAAAACCGCAGAATTTACTGATTAACAAGGTATGCATAATAAACCACCCGGTTTTCCTTTTGTTCCTCATATTTATACGTTCTTCATAATATAATTAAAGAAAACAGAACTCAAACTAGCAGACTTCGGTCTCGCTCGCGCATTTGGTATTCCTGTCCGTAGCTATTCACATGAGGTAAATCTTGATACAGCCATTCTGGTCTACGTACTTCCTCCATCCGTGAAAATTTCTTACTAAAGTTTTTTTACCGCTCACAATAATCATCATGACACCATACTTAGGTTGTGACTTTATGGTATCGTGCCCCAGATGTGCTAATGGGATCGCGACAGTATTCAACCTCGATCGATGTCTGGTCAGCTGGATGTATATTTGCCGGTAAGAAAAGTCGTGTTTTGAAAATGATGATTGGGGCTTTTGGAACTTATTTACGTTGTGAGCGTGAAATACGGGCACATTGTTCATTTATACGTACTGTTCATTTTCTTATTAAATCCACGAACAGAAATGGCATCCGGTAGGCCGTTATTCCCGGGAAGTTCGATCAAAGACCAATTGGTTCGAATATTTAAATATCCTTGTTTTATGAATCTATATACAATCAGCGAGCGCTGCATTATGTTATCATAAATGCATTTGCTGTTATACATCAGACTATCTATCATTAAAGACGTAGAATTTCCTTTAGATATCCATAACTCTATCTTTTTCTGGATAGCACAGTTTTAGGGACGCCAACAGAAGAAACATGGCCAAGAGTATCGCAGTTACCAGAATACAAAGTATGTAGGATGAAAGAAGTACAAGTTTTCTGTGTCACACACTGCTTGTTACATATTGAATTATTGGTATTAATTTATGTTCCAATTTGAACTTTAGCCGGATTTTGAGATTTATCCGCGGATGCCGCTCGAACGGTTCATACCAAAGCTGGACGCTCTCGGGATTGATTTACTGAGTGTATGCTTATAGTTTATTTATTTATTTATTTCTGTTATTTTATTTTTATGTTGTGTCTGCATTGGCTCACAAAACTTTCTAATTATAAAATAATGTTGTGATCATTGATGTTAATCAGCATCTAATAGAATATCAGCCAGAAAAGCGCATTGGAGCCGAAGCGGCTCTACAACATCCATACTTTGATGAAATCAGAAAAAAGGAACAATCAGCTGCGCAGGCTGCCGGAGTGACTATTCATCAACCGAACCCGAGTTAAATTCATTATAATTTTACACTGTATTATTTACGCTATTATTAATCGTTTTTTTGACTGGTGATACCTAATGAATGGGTGGTTAGGGCATGAAGTTTTGAGTGGTTGGGTCATGGTGTCGGTCATATTCTATTCAATTATCCCACATGTTCTGATACATTTCATTATTTTTATATACATTATTTGCTAGTATTTGATATGGTTATTTATACTTGACTGTAGTAATCAACTTCTTATTTTTGGAGATGAGGAGTCAGAGAGTCAAAGACTTGGCATGATTATCTGTTATGTATTAGAATTGTCTATAATTATGATTCTTCTATATTAATGTGATTCATAACAGAATTGTATACGATATATTTGTTTGGGTGCTGTACATTGAATTGCGATTGTATTTAAACTTACATATTAATAACTATCTCGATGATTCTTTTCTATATCAAGAGTCTAGAAGGTGTTAGTGGTAACGCCACTTCGTAATGAAGACAAAATTTATCAGATAAAACACAAATTTGTGTTTTTCCTTCTTTCAATTAATATTCCCGTCTTACCACTCCATTGTTATGGATCAGAAGCTGGCGACGGAATATAAGGTTGGCCTGTCAACGAATCAGATAGGCATGCACTCCTCATGCATTAGTAAGCGCGTAATTTGCCGCTTATTATACCGAAAGATGTTGAACCTTTGACAAATTTATTATTTGTAGCCCGTCACATAGTCCAACCAAATAACGAAATAAAGACATTCTAGGATCAAAAAGGGGGGGGATCTACTGTTTGTGATCTCGTTGCGGAAAAAATTTTCCAAACTACTCCTGAAATATGGTACATTGCAACAAAACATACCATTGTTCGAATTTGTCTGGCCTATATAAAGTACGGGCTGTCAGCTATTTACTATCACGTGAATTATAGTTAAATCAACGTCGCAATTCGTTTCCCAACCAGTTTTTGCCCACGCCCATTCAATGATGTTGTGTCATTGTGTTCAAATTCTCAAGATGATACATCTTTATTATAGATGTCAGTAACGCCATCCCATACCCAGCTGTGTTGATCATCGCAGCAGATGCACCAAAAATATTAAATTGTTTCTTGCAGTCATCGCAATATGCTATATATTGCCTTATCTATCATATATTCGCACCATCAACAGTACACGATAGAAATCAACCTATACGCATCTTGTCCAATCTATAGTCTACGTTATTGGTGAACCAGTGGTCATCACCCCCTGCTTCCTGTCGTACACCCATATCAGAACTTTACCTATATAACCGGAACCTACCTTTGGAGTATGATCCCATAGTTTTTACACAATTATAAGCCGACCGTTTTTACTCTTGTATTGTATAATCTTTTATCATGACGGGCATGGTATGAAATGCCAATGATTCGAAATATGCGCTGGAAGGCAACCAGGGATTGGAAAAGCCTCTGTGATGTCACACTACTTTTCAATACGGAAATCTTCTCTGTAAGGAGCAGTATCAAAAACAAAGAGGAATATTAAAATTATCAGATCAAGGAATAAGTCTTTACAAGCGGAGTTTGTTATGCCTTACACTTAGAAATTAGATCTTTTCTCCTTCCACTATGATTATCTCTCTAATCCGTAGACGAAGATACTTAACGATTCGAGACAAGAATATATCAGAAGAAAAATCTACCTTTTGATCCAGCACCAAGCTTATTCCAAGTAACGTCCTGTTCTCATTTTCCTCCTTCTAAAATGTCTTCACTCACCATCCGGCCACCCCGTTCCGCAATTCGTACCTCGCAGACTATAATCTCTGATCTGTGATTGTCAAAAGAATTTAACGTCAAAAGGGAACCATAATCAGTTTCCTCAATGACTATGGACGAAACCAATACCAACCCAAACAATCATGCTGGCCAATCCAGCTTGGTTGGCTCAATTTTCTGTTCGCTTTCAATAAATGTTAAATGATAAGGATGAATATCAATCATATTCGCTTTTCCTCGTTATTTTCTTTCTGTTCATACGTCGCGTCACCCGAAGCCAGGAGGGTTCCTTTGGCCCAAGAGATTTTTCTTTGTTCTGCTCGTTCAGGAAAGGGTTCTTTTTCTCCAAGAAGAGCGGTTAGAACCTTGACAGCGAATAAAAGATCCCCTATTTCTTCCTTCTCAAAACCTTGCATGGATGTGATTCCGGAGAATAACTAAGCTCGGTTAATGATAAAACGGAATAGTTAACAAAGTATGGTCATATGCGGCATATAAAGCTTATATTAATATGATCGATTATCTCCTACAATGTTACAGGTTGGAAAAACCAGCGGCCTCGATCCCTGCATTCCACGCGATTTGCCTGCCTACCTCAATAATAAATAGGATAATTCATCCGCGCGACCGCACATATTTTAATGTCAACGCGCATTCATGGAGACTGCTACGAATGATTGAATTAAAAAGCATAGTATAATTGTATTTGGAAATCGTCATAGTCATAAAAGACATTACCCGACATACCCTGCTCTCTTTAGAAGCTTAGGTATACGTATTTGACTGGTTACAGAGGGGGCGGGCATCGCGATGAACAAAGATATCTGATTCGTATAATATGAATGTCATATTATTCGAATCAATGTGACTGAGCTGATTACACATCCGTAAAATGTAACCGGTTCCAACGTGAAACTTATTGGACCCGCTAGCGTCTTCGAACTTAACAATGGTTGATCGATGGACAAGGATGCGGTAACTTAGTAGATGTCTCGTAAACAGGACAACAATCGACTTCGCCAATTAAAGAATATTATCAAACCTACACAAAGACAATCTATATGTATACATCCCAGGTTGATTCCATTTCGCAATCTTGATGGATTCGATTAAAGTTCTTGCGCCGATAACGGGAATGGGTGTGAGTTATTGATCCTAAAGAACGCGTCTATTTTTTTAAACTGCACCCTAATTCGTTAATTTTCTTCACCCTTGATGCCATCAACGTGTGAATCGATCAGCAACTACACTGCGCTGGTGGGTGTGGGCACAAGTCTCGTATGTTCATATCAACAAATCTTGTCTGAACTATAATGTGAATCTTAATACTGGATATCCTTTTGCTGATATCTTACCTTTAAGAGAATGAGTGCTTTAACATGAGAATGATAGAGATCAAAATCAGACCATTTTATTCAACCAATGAGACATTTAATTAATATTTACATGTCCTTTCCCTTGATAGTTTCCTTTAACATCAATATTGAATATGGAACCAAAGACCTTTATTGTTAATCATAATACATTATTAATACATCTATTGTTCATACTAATCTGGACAACTCATTTTAGTTATTCAATGTTACGTAGCTAACAATGGGTATCCAAAACCCATACTGCCCAAAGCTACTTTGTGAAACATGAACAAAAAGGCCAGAAAACTCCGAAATATCACATTACCGAAAACTCCGATATATCACAACGGGCTGTCGAAAGGCGAGTAAACTAATTGTGATTAGTAATAAGCTTATGGTTTAGTATTATTCCACATTAATGAAATAAAATGGGGTACCATGACGCTTTGTGGCGTAAACAATAGTGGTGACACCCCAAAAAATCCCGTTTGTGGCTATGCTTGTTTGACCTGTTTGCATCGTACAGCTATCAATCAATCAGTTGTTCATTCATCTCAATACGTTTTTGAGCAATGCAGCAAACTGGTTCAGCTGATGCATTCGAAGATGATTTCTCACACTTGTTGGATGCACCGGTGGTGTCACCACCCGATGAAACAAGTATAATCAATAAAAAAAGAAAAAAGGAAAAGATAAAGACAACTATAGAAGATGATTATGTAACATCTCCAAGTATTCCTAATTCACCAATCAAAAAGAAAGTAAGCAGATGCCTATTACTGAGTGTTGATTCATATAATTGCAAGATTGATCAATTAACCCATATGAATGCAAGCAGAAGAAAAAAAAGAAGAAGAGACGTGTTATAGAAGAGAAACGTTTAGCATATGACTCGTCTAGTCAATCGGAAACATTTCACACCGTCAGGCAGAAAGTCCTGCCGCATTTGTCCAATCTTGAATTGGAAGAGCTACAATTGCCAGGTATATGAATATTAAATATATCATCAACATTTGATGGAGTGATAGCATCTTGGCATCCGTACAGACATATGATTGATCGTTAGGGCCAATACCATGTCTTTTATACAGTCGATGCGTTTGTTGATTCCGAAGGGTTTGCACTAGAAAGGTCGCTTGGGAATCTAACAAGCTTTATAAACTTTGGTACGTTACTTTTGTTGTCGTTCTGGCGTAGATATCTTTGACTTTGATGACCATTATATTTGTCTATATAAAGTTGATCCCGAGCTGAAACTAAAAGAGCGACCAAGCGAAACAGGGAATGGGTCCCCATTGATAATAATTATTGCGATTTCAGCGGCGAGATCTGTCAAGTTGAGAAGGTGTAAAAGTATACATATGTGATCGTGGGTTGCGGAGGGGAGATGCAATAACTTATCATTTATTTCGACTGATTCACATTAGATTAACCGTTTGGCTTATGAACTTGATATCACTCTTTCAGAGCAATGATAGAGTACAAGTCATCAAACATAAAAATAGCAAAACTATTTGGGAAACATTTTAAATTCAAGGATCAGGAAAAGTTCTTGGAACTGAACTTTATCAATATCGCAGTTACTACGCCAGAACGCATCTTGAAAATGGTAAACGATTCAAGTAAGTGATGGGTGTAGTAGCACTAACGAGAAGAGTTCATTAATTTCGTTAACAAGTTTGTCATTTACACCTCTTTTGTCTCTTTCCCCATCATCTATATACATTTGTTTAGAATCTCTCGATTTATCGAGGCTGAAGTACATCATAATAGATGCTACATGGAAGGACGTGAAGGAAAGAAGTGTATTCGACGATGGGTGCAAAGAATTGATGCTACTGTTTGCAAACAGTTTATTACTCGAAAAGATAAAAGTGAAGAAAGAGACAAAGATAGCGTTATATTAGGTTATATAAGCGACAGTATAGAATAAGCAAGCATTTATCGAATTACTATCCATAAATTATATCTTCGTTCAAGCTTCGTCGATTTCCTCATCCGCAGCATCCTCGGTCTTTGTTACACCGTTCTTTATCAGATCCTCAGCATCAAGTCTTAAACGTGCTGCATTGATTTCACGTAGGACATTGCTACGATCTTCCTCTAGTGGCTCTGCCGTGTTTGTCAGCTGTTTGTTGGGGTACGGGTTATATCACAAATATACAATAGATTTAATACTGCAGGGATAATGGATGAGAAAAAAATATTGTCTAATATATGCGGTTAGCAGATGCTGATGAATGTGATAATACAAGACGTGACATTACTTGTTTTAGATAAGTCACTTCAGTTAAGAGTGATTCAAAGATAGGTCTTGCGACATGCACTGTGAACAAAGAAGAACAAACGTTGGTCAATGTTTGGATGAGAGCGAAAGCCATCATCACACAGAATAGGATAAGATAGGAGTAATGAAGCTTTATATGGATGAAATGGGATATAATGCAGGTGTGATAAGGATATAATGAAGGTAACATACGCTTTTCAAGCATGCCGTACATATTCCTGTTTGCTGCAGAGATACCGGCAGAAAAGCTGTCAGGTGCATCTTGAATAAGTGTTGCACATCGGTTAAGATTATCCCAATCCCGTCCATTTCTCTGTGTCTTTATTGTAGATAATGCAGGGGAAGATGTAGACAGATTTCAGAATGGGAACAATCACAAGAGCTTGGAAAAATGGATAACAAAGTCCCAAGTATACTGATATGATGAGAGATTGTTTGTATGCATATACTACGCATCATCACATGCATGCTACCTTTTCGTCCCCACTCACACCCTACTCACACCCCACTCACACCCCCACTCACACCCTACTCACACCCTACTCACACCTACTCACACACCCTACTCACACCCTACTCACACACCCCAACCCATACTACACCCTCTTTTTCGTTTACCTCAAACTCTTTAACAAACTTTCGTATTTCACTTTCAATGTTTTCTCTGTGACAGTCGAATATGCTTTCATAAAACTGCTTTGCCCCTACACCAGGGAAACGAAATATCATAGACAGACGAGTCAGTATAAACAGCCTGACCACGCTACCCCACAATAAAAAGTACCTCATTTTCTCAGAGTCAGCTCCCCACTCACAAAAAGGGAAAGAGAAAAAAAAATCACACCTTGGACTACTCCTTTCGCATCGTTCTTGGTCATTTTGGTTATTCAACTTCTTATCCAGGTGGCGAGCATTATCTGTCTCATCGGTGGTCGCCGCAATATAATGATGCTTTCCAATCACACCCCATCTCCGCCAATAGGATTTTAACAGGTTTCCAAATTGGTCGTCGCACCTAAACTGTCACGGCCGTAATGCCATTCATCCCAAGAAAAAGTTGGTGAACTTTATCCACAAAGAATCAACTTATGGTAAACAATATGGTTCAAATATGGCATCAATGCAACAATTGCCACAAACAGATTTGTTCTTTGTGCAATTTTTTCTTACCACATCATCACTCTCCTGTGTTACCCCGTATACAAAAAGGCAGCGCTGAGAACAAAACTCTTCTCACCGCTTTTATTAGCATATAATGCGAAAGGTAAGTAAGGAGTCAGGTTGTTTACAGTCTGTTGTCGTTTTGTTCGCGGGCTATTGTTCCATTGTCGACTTGTTATCAATTTATGAGAAAAGCACTAGTGAAAGGCTGTATAATAAGGTTAACGGAATATTGACACACCCCCTTTCCAATTTACTTATCGTCCCCACCCCCTCTTTGTTGTGTTTACAGTGAGACGCCTTCTTTACCCAGAGCTCAGAATCATATATAACGACAAAAAAAAAATATTATCTACTCTCCAACCCCCCGACTCTATACCAAAAGGTGTGTATGACGGAAGACACAATATTATGTTTCTGTTTATTTTCTTCTGACACCACCCCAAACTACCTCACTCCCACCCCCACCCCCAACACCCTATCCGAGCCTGATTGCTCCTTTCAACAACTATCGTAAACTTATTGTCTTAGCTTAATTCGACGTAAGGTTAAACTAACCAGCTGTCTCTCATATGTTATCTTAGAAATCTACATAATGTCCACTTCCACTATGCCAGAACACGTCGAAATCCGACCAGATACGAGCAACCAATCATCCGACTCCCTATCAACTTCAGACTGTTTACGATTTAGTCAGGTGGTTGAAGAAGTGATAGAAGAAGTCAGACGAGTATATCCGAACATCCACACGACTTTACCATTAAAAGAACTCTTGGATCCCGCAGAAAAGAAACGGTCGAAAGGTGTCCCACGTCCCCAGAATTGTTTCATGCTATATCGCAAGGATATAAGAGCACGTTTCACTCGAGAGGGAAACGCATTGTCTGTCGCCGAGTCGTCTCGGATTGCTGCAGAAAGTTGGAGAAACCTCCCTCAGGAGGAAAAAAACTTCTGGCATGCTCTATACGAGATCGTAAAAATGCAACACGCAATTAAATACCCAAATTATAAATATCAACCAGTTAGAGGCAAACAGGCGAAAAAGGGGCGCGGCATGATGATTGTCGACGGCATGAAGAGATCCGACAAAGACGACAAGTCCGATAAAAGTGGTCAAATGCAATACCAAGGGAAGTTTTCTGCCACTGAGAAGATTTAGGGTTCGCGGATAGCCTATGGTAAAATGTGCAATAGGTCAGTTGTCAGTCATGGTATTGTATTCGTTATTATATAGGGCTTCTTTACCTTGGAATGCGTTAGGCTTGTTTGGGGTATCCAAGAGGGAAGAAGGTTGCTCGCTCGTTAGTAATCCTATAATCATATGATTATGAAATGAAGCAATCTTTTGTTATTGTTTGTTCTCGTGATGTTTTTTTCCTCCGACCATTTTTGTTTTTGCATGCATCTCAATCATTGTAATTTTCCCACATCTTTCGTTTCACCCATTGATCTCCTTATTCTTTACTTTCTCGACTTTCTTGTCCCCCATCACAAGCTTTCCCTCTATCACATGTTACCCTTACGCCATCACTGTTTTGCCATCCCTATTCTCCTCCATCACTCTTTCAATGGCTGAGTAATCCTACAGTGATCTCATCACACTTTTTCCCATCCCCAAATAAATCTTAGTGACATATACGATAACATTTTTTTTGTCATCTTTTTGCCAAGACTTGTGATCGACGAACACCTACCGTTTATTAATTCGGACGTATTCTGTCATGTAGGCGGCGAATGTCTGTGGTACATATTTTAGTACATACTTCTCACGTGGATCTGTTAATAGATTCTCGCTTATTGAAAATAGTCTGTGATTTTTTTTGTTTTATATTGTCTTTTTCTTTTTTCTTTGTCTTTTTTTTTTTCTCTCACTTTGCTATTGTTTGTTTGTTACCTTGTCGTGTCTGGCAAGGAGGGTGGGTGTTTTTTAGTATCAAAAAATTGTATTTACCTTATTCTTTTGATACTAATTCGATGATGAATGAATCGTTAAATCCTGTTAAATGCAGGACAAATTACGATACTCTATAGCACTGCGAATCGCTAAGAGCAGTTCCGAGCGAGCTAATAAAAACGGCATATGTTTGTCTTAGTGTAAAGAGTGACGGTTTTAGCATAAGCGATTGAGAACGACATTTCTCTTGTTTATTAGATAGATTCAATCATAGGGTTTCTTTTTCATATTTTTGAGATATGGACTGGAGATTATCTGATCTATATATAACTAAGCAATGCCGTCTGTTCTTCGTGTCTAATAAAATCAGTCTTTCAAAAATCCATTGTAGATAAAAATATCCATACAATTTGACATTTCCGAACGCTGCGGAGTTTCGGGGAAAGTCATGATCGATGCCTTTGAACATACCAGAATACAATATCCGATCGATCATCTGGGTGATGCGAACGTGGCGAACAATCGAATGACAACACACCTGCTAAATAAAGCGGATATGATGCGCAAGCGAGGGGAAAATAAGTAATCGTGTTGTCATCCGAATCACGTGTAAGGGGTTGCGATCGAGAAACTATCCATTCTTGCGTCGATTAGGAAACTGCATGTGAGGCTTTTTTAACACGGAGAAGTTGGAGGGTGTAAATCTCTTGGGAACTACCCTATTACGCTCAACGTTTTTCGCATCCTGTTTTTATAAGCAAAGCAGAAGAAAGGGAGGAGCGAGGAGAAGAGCGTGTTCATAAGTGATTCGAAACAAATGAATAGCAGTAAAGCATTTTTTGTACGATGCAATGGATCCCCGATACAAGCACCTCATTTGTTTGTACCGATACAATCATTGTTGGCTATTTGTATAAATGTATTATTCCAATATTAGTCTTCAATGAAAATTTTTACGCTTACTGTTTACAATAAACAAACGATCTGTGTTCGATAACACACTATTGGGAATACATACACAGCCATATATCGGGTTTGCCGTACTATCCGTATTTTGACGGGCATCAGTTACGTTACAATCTACAAAAATGATTTCATCGTTTCGTTAGATTTCTTTTTTCTACCCATTTTCCGAAATCGCCTCGACAAAGCAACTCCGAATCTTCATTTATCTGTCCCACTTACACGCGTTCGCATGCCCATACAACACCCCGCATAAACGCCTCCCTTGCAAATCAAAGCGAATTAGACAAACGACAGTAGCTGCGGATATTTGTACTTCAATTGTCATTATACATGTTCCGAGTAATACCTGGTTTGATATTAATAAGTCAGTACTTACCACGCTTGTCAATAAATTAGACCTCTGCGCGCATATGCCCGAGCCGATGCGCAGACGATGACTATTACAAGTTCAATGGCTCTCTCACAAAGTATTCGTCTTTTGTGCATGTTGATCATCATATCAAACCTTCCATTTTTAACTGGATAAGGAAATGCCCGTTCAATATAGCCGGCGAGTCCATTTTGCTCTTCTCTCCTCATTCCCAATGTTCATTTGCGCAATAAAATCCGCTGCCATAATCTCGTCCCAATGACATCTACCGACAACGATTGTTATTACGTGCAAACTCGAGATTGGTCTCTTTGCAATCGGGGTTTGTTGAAAGATCACACAAACGGCCTTTTAGCCTAAAAGCCTAGCATAATGAGATGCATGATCCGATTGGCATCCTTGTTTCACGCGAAACTTAATGAAGGACACTCATGACGATTTAACGACAGTGTTTGAAATAACCACTTTCTCATCCGTAGAGTGAGACATCTCTCGAATACTATTTCCGTCGAGGTTCATGTTTCAAGACATACGTCGTCCGTTACATTTGGCATTGTTTAATAATTCATCTTGTAGCACGAAATCTAGTTATCGTTTTGCTTGTCGCAAAGAATGTATTGTCATAAACCTTTATTGTTTCGATATTTGTAACTGGCTTGCCGATAGCTATAATACAACATAAAAATCACGTAAGTAATGTTCTCGCAAAAAAGAATGAACGAACAAAGTAGTTATTGTTTTGAGAAGTGGTACCTTATTACAAACATGTATATTTTTCTGATGTCGCAAACTCGACACGTTATCCTACTATGGTCTCGGCTTGCTTCCTATTTTCGTGCTTTTTGTTTTGTCAACTATCCTTTTGCTTTTCGGATATTTTTTTTCCTCCAATTTGTCTGCTTTGGTCTGGATAACCATCCAATAACTAATTTCCAGTTCGATTAATAGGCTTTGATTGATTTGATTTTTTCATTAATGCCGGTATTAACTTCATATCCTCGAGGAAACACTCCGCATGTGTACGTGGACCCCGTTTATGCTGTAACCAGGCGCGCACATTTTCAACTTGTTGCGAAAGACTGTGCTTGTCGTCGAAGCTTAAAAACTTCTTGTAGCTTTAACATTCTGTTTGCATAGCCACGGTGAATGAAGCAAAGGTTTGTTAACGGTGCAGGCAGGAATTCACAAGATATGCTGTTACAACAAGATAAGGAGGGAAAATGGTTAATAGCCGTTGAGATGAGAAACTATATGCCAAACGAATGTATAATACAATGTCTTCTCTGCTGACAAACTGAAATTTACCCGTTATTGTAGTGAGGTTATATGCAGTTGTAACGATGAGGATTAATGTATTCATTAAGAGTTGTGCTCAATGTAGTACTTCGTAGGATTAGTTCAAAGAATGTTTATCAATAGTATGTATGGGTTTCTGGATATAGACGCAAAACAGAGTAGTGTTGAGAATAAGAAGCAGGGAAATATTGTGTGAACTGTGTTACCTTACTTAGTTATGGTACAATGATATCACGTGCGTTTAGTTGCTAAACAATACGGGCGTCGGCAAAAATGTATCGCCAGCATGTAAAGCGGTAACTTCTTCACATTCATTCGCCTTGATTGTATATGATGCTTGCTTTTTGCAATTGTATTAATTACGGGGAGTGATTACATCATTGATTGTATTTGATTACAGTTATTACATCATTGATTGTATTACTGTAACGAGATTGATGTTTTTGTCTGGCAACCGTTAAATCCCAATCTTGTGTTTGTATCGGTATGCAGTGCGCCCAGTATACAAATTCGGATGATTGGGCGGATAATATTCTTGTATCCAGATAAGGTAATAAACAAATATACGCAATTGCGACATGATCGTGTCAGCAGTAAATAAATGTAATGTCACAACAACAATCGGATAATATCAAACAAGTAAAACAATTAAGGATGTGACAACAACGTAGCGCTGGTATCGCACGCATTTGAACAGCACATGAGTGTTGCATGTTTAAAGCAGTGTAACCCTAGTATCCATTCACTAATTTGCCGTGATTTTGTTTGGCAATAATAAAATATTTAGTTTAGAGTTTGCGGTCTACAAACACAGTGATAATGTTCAAGCTGGATATGCTCAAAGTAATTAATGGTTGTAGCTACTAGTCGGTAGCAAAAACTAGAGCATATTGTATAATTACCATTCAAGACATTTTTTTCAATCTGATAAATTCAATTTTATTTTACTGAAAAATAAACAGATGTTATTGCAAATAGGTAATATTATGTTTTATTTCCAATGTAGATCATAGCTTCTTGTAAAAGGGAATTCACTAACCTTAATGAACTGATATCTACATAATGGTTAGGAGAAGTGTCTTTGACTAGCAGTCAACGAGTTTCAAATAAAACCCACCTTTTTTCTGACCGCCAGACAAATATAAACATTACATGTAAAGAATAGCAATATAAAATTGTAGTATAAAATTAATAATCTACATCAAACGTACTACGAAGCAAAAACTGTAGTACTATTAGGAGCATTCTAAGAAATAATGATTAAAAATAAAAACTGCAAATAATAATACCGATTCACTAGTTTAAGCAATGCCACCACAAGTCTTGAGAAATGTACACATTAATACATTGAAGCTTTTTTTTTGCTTTGCCTATCTAACTTTACTACTGTCTGCATCAAATACAAAAGTGACCACACATGCTTTCTATTTCTTATTTCTCTGCAAATTTTTTCGAAGTTAACCTTATTTATATTATCATTAAATTGTAAACACGTGATGGCTAAAAAAAAAAGAAATACTTCACCTTAGTTAACAACTATTCAAAGAGGAATCTTTGAGCCTTAATATTAATTAAAAAAAATATATTATGATTTATATTATAATTACATATTATTAGTATAAGCTGGCTTTAGTGGCAAGTAACGAATAGACAAAGGAGATGTTAATACGAAACTAGATGACGATTTAATTTCCTTGGCAAAGCCTGTGACTGCGTGTGGCGCTGTTGTGCGGTGTGGTGGCGAACAATTTCAATTGAATTTAGTAAAGACACCTGCGTTTGACAACTCTAGGATAATCTTTGCCGAATATTTCTGATTTCTTGTTTCCTTAGTTTATCTACAACAATCTTGGTAGCTGCAAATATAACACAATATCAATTGAACGACAGCGATTATTCGTGTTTTCGGATCTATCGTTTCCTCTGCACTTTATTTACATCCGTCGCCGGCATATGCAACTTCACACACTTATTACCAAAACACGCTAGCAATAGTATAACTTACAATCAACTGTAACATACCACTATCCCTAATTATTACCATTAACTTTCTTTCCGTTCTTGTTCCGTCTATATATACCTGAATGTTCAAATATTCATACTCATAACTTGAAAACTTCGATACTATAACTTGGTATCTCGATCCCGCCAGTATGCACAAACGCCTTCCTTGCCAGTTTTTTCTCCCCTTTATTTTTTTGTCTCTTCACGTGTTTTCGATGGAAATCATAGAGATGACCATGTAGCTTTTGTAACAATTGACATTTCGACAGTTCCGATGATGTATATTCATTAAGTGATGTCAGAAATGGGTGAAGAGAAGGCGAAAGAATTACGGTTGTAAAGTGGGCATCGAGTAGCAATGAGAGAAATTCGAGGATCTAAAATTGATTATGCGAAAATTAGTACAAGAGTTGTTAAGATGATCCCCAAGCCTGATACCAACTCTTTACATAATTTTCTGGAAAAAAAAAAATTTTTTTTCAAGATATTTTCCATCACCAAACACAAACCATCCAAAACTTACGTGCTCCAATCTCGGCAAGCTATTTTTCTGCGCCCTTTCCACCATACTTTGCTCGTTACTTGCAATCAAAATTCCCCCTTTGGTCTCTTCATTCTTCATCGACATCCCAAACCATTTAACCAAGGTCTTAAATACATCTACCATCTCTCTGACCGTCAATTCTTGCAAGCTATATCTCATCAACATTTTGTTCCTTGGTTTACATAACGCGAGGGAGAGGCATCTCTGAAGCAGAAGGTTTTTGCCGTGATCCTTCTTCGAAGAGGCAATCGCATGCTTGATTAAGCTTATCAATGAACGTTCGGATATATCACGTACGGATAAGACGGTTAAGCGGAGGAGGTGCTGAATGATAGCAAATTCGATATGAATGATTTTCGGAGGGGAAGGGGATAGATATGCAATTGTTAAATAAAGTTTATTACGCATAAACTCGTACCTTTCCCATCACTAACTACCATTCCAATTTATATACGTACCCAATTGTTCAGTGCAACAAGCGCCTCAATAATTCCTCCATCGACTGCATTATCGTACAACAGATTGTGCTCGATCAGATACTTTATTACGCTGGCAGAAAAGAAATCTGATCGCGGTTTTCCTTCAGCGGAACGCGTGAAACACTTGGATAAGGTTGTGAGGATGAAACGGTGTGAAAGCATCGGTGTCATAGCGGCCTATAGAAAATATTCGAATAAGTCAAAGATTACCTTGTTATCCTCATTTTGCAGTCAATTTTCCATGACCAACTCGCATTAAAGCTTACCTTGAATCTATTTTTCGAGACCTTGGCATCCGTCTTCCCTCCATTGTTTCTCATTGTTTCGTCTTCTTCCTCGTCACCCTTACCGACGCCACCATTAGCATCGCTATTACTTCTCTTCACACCTCTCTTTTTAACTCCATTGACCTGTACTCTCTCCATCATTTCTTCTTCATATATTTTCATGTCGCGTTCGCTTAATGAATATCTTATTTGAAATGTCTGTTTTGCTTCGCGTGTTTTAGTATCAACATACTCCATAAAATATTTTGTGAATTCATCGGGATTAAGTGAAGATAACATATTATTGAGGGTATGAGATTCAAGATTTTCAAGTTGAGTGAGAGTCGTCTTGTAATTTTGGAGAATTGTCTGAGAGAAATCTGGTGGCGTCTTTGGTGTATTGACGTTAGAGGGGGAGGAATAGAGGAGGAATCGTTTGTGATGGAAAATGGAATCCGGAAAAATGGGAAGAGCAATAAGAAAAATGTCAGTATTAAATCTGTCTATAACTCATGTTATATTTTATCACCCATTTTGCATATAGTCATTTTGTTAATGCCTTAATTATCCACTTCCAACACATGCCTGACAATCTCACTCGTTCTCCCATGCCCCCCCAATTTCCACCGTAATTCTACATACACAGTCCAAATGTCCAACAGCATCAAATCCACTCCTCGTGAATCCTTGTCCGCCAGAAATTCTATCATTGGGATCTATGCCAAAGTACTTCACCATGTACTTCATACGATCAACGGCATGTAGCATAGTCATCTTCTCGCTAACGTATTGACAGCTATGTATGGTTATGTTCATAAGCTCGGAGTTGGGTGTTGATCTCTGTGTTGCCAAGATCAGATGGGAAGATTCGAGAGGTGTGGATAATAGCTAGGAACAATTGGGATAAAATATGATAAGCCACGAAGACGTCAGCGTATGTCATATCGAATTAGAATTGCAGTATATTAACTTTTTTATGCAGAGATGGTTACCTGATAGGCTAGTGTTTCACTTGCCAGCACATGTTTTATGCGTTCGGATACTCCAACTATATGTTCTGTCTGTAAAGTAAAGTATATTCCATCCCATATGGTTAACACATGTTCGACTAAGAATTTCTCGATAGAAACATAAAAATTAAATTAAATTCCATAACGTAACATTTTACCAATGCGAGAACGCTAATCTATTCACTTACCATCGGTATCGTTAACTTTCCTCGCACCTAGTAAAGCCCAGTACGAATATCCCAAGGGCCTTATCGATATCATATCTCGTGCTTGTTTTTCGAGTAGCGACTTTTTTTGGGTTGTTTGATGATTTGCAAGAGAAAACGGTAAAAATCCTCCTAGTGGGAGTACAATTGCTCCCGATGCTTTATCAATATACGGAGTGGCATTCTTACCCGGATAGCAGTGTATTCTGTAGATTTTCCATACACCTGCTTGATCTGATGGTGATGTTTATTAAAGAATCGATTTAATCGCTCGTATTATGAATAAATTTCGCGATAATTTTTGCTTACCTATAACACTCAATTGGCCCAAGGAAGGGTGAAATCCGCAAGATATAAAGTTTGCTTCATCCTGTCAAAAACAATAATAGTTCTGACCCTTCAGTGTAAACGTCATTATTTATGATCCATCCTCTCATTCACGTGCAATTTTATCTCCCACGTTATATTGTCCAACCCATACTAACCTCGACCTGTAAACTCGCCCATAGGTCAACAGCGCCTTTCTTACAACGTATGTGATAAAAATCCAACCAACCAACTGAATGTGAATTATCACCAAGTTTGCTACTGCTGAGCGTAAGGAGAATTACATCTTTGGAAGAGAACGATGACGATAAAAAGGATGATTTGGGAGAGAACAACGTACACCAACGGACCGTTTGGGATCTTGTATTAAGAGAAAGAGAAGAATGTATTGAACATGAAAGAGTTATATACGGTGTACTTCAAAATATATAGTTGCATCAAAAGTTTAAGGTAATATAATAGCCCATATTCAAAAAATACCTTGGCGGGTTGTATTCATCTCTGATGCGCGTCAGATCATTTGTGATTAATGAAATACCACCGTCTCCATTTATCAACAGTAAGTCATACGGTCGAGTGGGAGATATCTCCACACTAAATATCGGAAAATCAAACTACAGATAACTGTATTAGGTTTACATTCACAAACAACACTGCCGCAAATACCCATTGTATATTAATTGTAACCGTCATCACGCTTTATCGCCTCGAAACTAACCTTCTTTATATTTCCCTCAGGCATCGTTGCATTCATCGATTCATTTTCTTCCTTTTGGATCTCAGTGTCCGTACACGACCATATACCTACACGTCCATTGCATGTATCTTCAACAATAGCATAGAAATTACGAGCCGATAATGGTAGTTCTAGACATTTGACGGGACTACAAAGTCGTAGGTCAGATGAAATTTGTATAGATCGAAGACGTTTTACTGTTCGGGATCGATTGGGCTAAAGGTACGGAGAAAGGGACGAAGAAAAGGAAAAACACCGCGTGTCGAGAATACGATAGATAAAACTAAAAGTTAGTTCGAGACTTGGTAGTTGAGATACAACAATTTGATCACATCGAAACAGGATTTGAACCAGTTTATTTAAATAACTCACCGAGTCCAAACCTATAAAATACACACGAATTTCACGCTCTTCTGTCACCACCACATTATCTCCAAGAATTAAATTTCCACTTGTACTTCCAGACGCAACGCTTTCTTCTTCTTCCATTGTCATTTGTTCTATCACATTCTCATTCGCATTCACACATAAACTTATTGAAGGTTGGCTGCTCCATCGTTCAACAGCTTTGACGTATTCTATTACCTCATGCGAGGAAAGAATTGTTACCGCTCCGGGTTTCATGGTCTTTTATCAATGTTTAATGAAGTTCGATCTACTTTTTCTTTAATTAAAAAAAAAAAACTTTGCCGTACGTCCAATCATACAACCCCCAAAGTGAACATGTGACGTCACTAGATATTTTTCAAACAAATATTACCATGAATGCCGTAACTCATTTCCGCCGGTAAAAAAAATAATTGGGCGATTCGGTTGACATTTCTAACCATCTTAGTTTTTATTGTGGCATTCTTTTTACATTGCCTGTACTCAGAAAAGAAGACAATCTTTTACCAAATGTTCTTAACATGTTCGGCGTACCGTAGAGCACTGACTAAAAGATATAGGTACCCTCCAGCAGTTTATCCGGAAATTGTAAAAGACCCGGATATTACGCAAATCAAATATTACGTTATCACGTGATTTAAATAAGATTATTATTTATAGAGACAAGTTCGCATTTCATCGTTTCGCCGCCAAAATTTTAAAGCATCGAATGGATTACACCTAGTGAAATAGTGTATCCTCACCAGTCATTCTCGTAATTTTCTGATGTACCTTTGTCTACATTGCTATAGGTTTGTCAGTGCGAACCATAACGAGTTATAGTATTATAATATATTGCACTCAACGGTATAAGAGTATGGGAGTGCAATTCAAAAGCATCGCGTATCCCTTTGTTCCATAAATGCAATAGCATTTGACGTTGTGTTTTTTAGATGATGGTGACATTTTAACTTTGATTAAGGAAAAAGCAAACGAACTCGAATCAAAAATCTGCGAGCGGATAACAACAAAAACACGCATTTTTAATGACGCGATTCGGACTCACATTGGGTAAGTTACACGTGTACGAAAAATCGAAATTATTTTTAAATAAGCCTACCAATTTACTTCATAAATACCATAAAAATAACAGAGAACCAGTAAAAATGGACTTGATTCTGGTATAAAGTGGTCCAGAGATTACTTTATAGATTATGTTGTTGCTTATCTAATATATATTCTCATAGATAGTTGCCTTTCTCCAATAATCAACTATTACAATCAGAGAGTAAGAGGACTGAATGTCATATGTTTGCTGCATGAAATATGAAACTCACTGCAGAAACCAACAAGACCTTTATGGCCAAGAGCAAGTTTGAAATATCTGCTAAAATATTAGCTGATTCAAACTTTCCCGCTCTATCCTAGTACTAGCAAACTCATCAAAAGGTTTTTTTACTTTGACCTCTGCTTTGATAATAATAAACTGGCCAGCTGTAGTTGAGATAAACACCAAGTTTATTGTGTGACCAATCAGGACCCCCTAACACTCTCAGTGCTGGCAAGTGCAACAGTATTAGTATGTGGTGAGTAATTATGAGGATTCTTATTCTAAAGAACACACAGCACACTGATGAATTGGTCAGTGGTCTCCTTTGTGGCTTTGTATATTAATATGGTACCACTTATGCTGGCAGGCCTCATCAATGAGGAGAATGATCAGCTTTGATGAAGAATTGTGGCATTTGAAAGAATGTCTTGAAAGGTTGCAGATCTATTACTATTGTGATTGTGCTACATTGAAAGGTAAATCATCCTGGGGTCTAGAGAATGAAAATTTTGCACAAGGATTCCCAGACCCATGTTTAGCCATAACACTGGCATAAAAGATATTTCAAAATTATCCAGCTAAATTTGTAAATTTTGTCAAACTGTTTTACACAGTAATGCTTGACAAAAATTTTAGGCTCAATGTAGAAATTAAAGCCTCAGTACAGACAGCAAATTTGTGATGTTCTGCAAGTCATCAGTTAGAAATACTAATACCAGAGATTACAATTGATCTACTAGGTGGAATGACTTGCAATAACAATGCTGTCTTCCTCTTCAGTTCAGACAAATAGCCAGTAATAGTAACTGCAGATAATAACAGAGAAAGTGAATTGACAGATCCAATTATTATACAAGGAACAAGCAATAAATAATGTAACAGAATAAGAGGGTGGATCAAAACAGCGATTGTCATTTTGTCATTAACTCTACTTTCTTCATCGCTGATAGCAGCATGATAGTTTTGGCAACATTTATTTTTGTAGTGTCGTTGGTGAAGTATCTGTAAATATAAAGTGCATTCTTTTTTTCGTTATCCAGATTATTACGTTAATTTGCTTGGAGAATGTGGTGACGTCAGCGTCGTCGGTTGCCTTTATTTATTTATTTTTATTTTTATTTTTTTGCGTGCTTGTTAAAAAACGCTACGTCCCACCCACCACAACACCGTGTGGCTATGGTTTCCTGCCACAAATGAGGTTCTTCAGAGGCGTGCTTATATGGTATCTGGAGAAATGGACTCGTTTGGTAAAAAAATACAGAGTGTTTGGACGAGTTCTGAAAGGCACGAAGCGTTACATTTTTAAATTGAGCGATTTTTTTGTTTTAATTTTTTCAGAAAGGTAACAATGCAAGAAACACCATCTGGTTGGTCTTTTCTTTCTTTTTTTTTAGAAATTGTGGGTCATGTGACGGGAAGGAGAAAAAATCCACATCTGATTTGCTGCATCGTAACTGCCAGAATTCTGTTGCAAAAAAGTTTTTACTGGAATAAGGAGATGTCAGAAACTAATATCTCTTCAGCGAATACGAACTCAGTGCATTAGATAATAGATGGCACTTTTTTTTAAAAATGACGTCACTATTCACTTTGTCCGGTTTAACAATATAACATTTTGTGATCACATTTACTAATAGTAATGGAATAACTGCAACGGGATGATCTAAATTCGTTAACGAGTATATTTTCTTTGGCCATTGACTATTGTATCAATTATATTAAACCTTTTATTTATTTTGCCCGTCGTCTAGTTTTGTTTGTGTGTTTTTTTTTTCAACTTTCATCGTTTAACCTGCTTCTCCGGACTTATTCTCCGTGATAAAAATTCTCTTTACAAGAATGGAAGCAGCCAGACCATTTCCCTTTTGGTTATTTACAGTAGCCACTTTGTTTTAATATGCTTATTATTTTAATCTCTGCTTTTCAGTAGTTTTTACTGTAATGTAATCGTCTTAAAGTAAATAGTTGGTCCTGACTCTATAGTAAAATACTCGCTTATTTGTTGTCAATTGTGAAAAGTTTCCAATATTGTACGTCATTTATCAAGCCAACGATCGGATTACTATTACGTTGTATCGCGGAGACCGACGATCGAGAACATAAAATTCATGCTCAAAGGCATGATTAAAGCAAAATTCAAATTGCATGGTATACGGTAATACACGCGTGAATTTTTTCTCGAATACTGATTAACTCTAAATTTTTAGAGCCAAACTTAAACTGACCAAGTATCAACAGTTTATCGAGACACGGAATTGCTTCTCCCATCATGAAACAGTTAACCAATGCCTTGCCACAATTTTTTTTCCTGGGCGATTAACGTGCTATGGTGCAAAAATGATTGTCAACCCGCATGAGCTGATAATTTAAGACCGGTTGCATGCTCGATATGTCTAGCATTAATTTTAGTCTCCGATTTTGTACTCTAATAATAAGGCATTTTTTAGCCGCACAAATTTAATCGTCAAGCTTGAATGCAACATGCATTGATAAGCTTACCAAGCGTACGAAACATCGCGTCGTTAATAGTGACTGAAGCGTGCTTACGAAATCAAGTCCTCGCAGATACTAACCGTATATAGTTGATTGTGGGAATGTACGATTTACTACATGTAACTGGACAATTGAGATAGAGAATACTTTAACATAGATAATGCTGAATAACAAAAAGTTTTTTTTGCAATACATGAGTGCACTAGTGTTGTCCTTTCTTTCTTGAATAAATTCTACTGTTTTTAAAACTGAAATCTTTTATGCGGGAATATTGCTACTCGTTTTGTATCATGAGATTATGTAAGGTTGTTCCAATTGTGACTAAAAAACTATCCTGATGATAAAGAAATAAACCTGATTCTGAAGAAAAAGCTTAATCCCATTTACGGAAGGCCTGCCGATAAGCTGCATATATCTCGGACCCTTGTATATGTGAAATATAATTGGTTCGTATTTGGAATTAGAGTTGTACAAATTATGTTAAAAATAGTTATATCTGCAATTCGTTACACAACGCACATGTTATTGAATCGATTCAGTCATTTATGCTTAAAAACTCTTTACGAAAGTTACTGTAAGCAGTCAGGTAACAATAACGCCTTAGCATCAGAATTAGCATTAGTGAATGATCTCTCTTGAGAAAAGTCCTAATCACTCCAAATGCGATTGTACAAGCTAAATTAACTGAACCGATATGCATTTGAAGTAAAAGTTATTTAAACGCATCGTTGTGTGAGGGTCAATTTTCCTTCACACGGATTATTATTGATCGGACTTGCGCATGAAGTTTGAGTGATTTCATGCTTTCCGCTTTTAGAAGTCACCACTGTTTCCAATCATCATCAAATATTACTATGGAAATGTAACCTGTATATTTACCAATGAGGACAGCTTCTCCTGGATAAGAAAAATTCAAGGAGAGATCGACGATAAAATACTTTCTTTTCACAGCATATACAAGCCTTGAATATAATACTAAAATTTGTAATCTTCCTGCATTCGTATGGAAATGCGCGAGTATTGAAAAAAAGAATAATAAAGCAAAAGATAATAAGTCTATCCAATATAATTTTTTCACTATTTTTAGTAAAATTCATTTGGAGTAACAGTAATTCCGCATGACAAATGATCTCCGTGTACTCACGGTGAGAAAACCCCAATTTGGGTAGCTTTCCATGAATCTGGAGATACGTTATACGAATTTATTATGCTGTTCGAGACGGTAAAATGGGATATTGTAACTTGATCGAATCACAGACAACAGTTTGCTTACTTACAGAAATGACGGTTATACATAATACCAGAAAATTAAAATATATTAAATTTGTTGCACTGTTAAACTTATCACATCTTTGCCCCGGGTTTAATTTAATGTAATCGCGATCGTCCCTCACCCGCCACATTGTAATAAATACCCACCCTCGATGCTCTCTCTCTCCTCTTCACTAACCCCGCATTTACATTTCGTTCTTTTCAATTTCCTAAAATAAACCCATCCTCACATTCCTTTTTCTTTTACTATTTGGTATAAAAATGACAAGAATGTCTGTCATTTCCCGGCTACGCACATCTATTCATAGACGAAGAAAACCCAAAGAACAAAAACTAGCTGCCAAACGTTGGTTCCAACCAAGCGAGGCTCTAATAGATGTGTTTCCTTACGATGATGACGAGTTAGATAGGTTACAACAATTACACTATTCGATGAAATATGCGTGGGTCGGAAATTATTCATCACCCGTTCATGAAGTGTTATCTGAAGGAAATGCCAAAGTACTTGAGATAGGGTAAGTAGACAACAAAATTTGCATTGTATATTATTATTATTATTATTATTATTATTAGAGAAAAACCACTAATTTCACTCATGTTCCACTTTTAAGTTGTAAAATGGGCACCTGGCTTGTTGATATGTCTCTGCAATATCCTAATTCTTCCTTTACGGGCGTTGATTATCGTCAATTTCTACCAACCGACACTGGTCCGCCAAATGTAACATTTATCGCCGAAGACGTCCTTGACGGATTACCATTTTCGGACGACACGTTTGATTTTGTTTTTATGCGATTTATGGGCTGGCGTTTGAGTCAAATGGAGTGGGTTCGAATAATTAATGAATTGACGAGAGTGGCACGTCCAGGTGGATGGATAGAAATTATGGAAACAGACATGATTTGGTATAATGAAGGACCTAACGCCCAACAGTTTCGAAGAGGAGGTGAGTTGAGCGTTTGAGTACTGGTTTATTATGTAAATCAATTCTATATATGGTATTTCTTAATCAGACTTTAATACGTCACAAACACCTTTTCATTAACACATAAAACTCTAACATATCTTTCTCCTCCCCTTAATTGTATTTAGTTTTAACAGAGCTGTTCAGTAAATATCGTGTAAACATGGTCATGTCACATTTGATTCCACACCACTTTAAATCAACTGGTGCTGTTGACAAGGTATTAGTCAAGCAACTGTCCATTCCAATTGGCGGATGGGGAGGTAAAATTGGGTACATCCATGCATTTGATACACGATGGATATGCAGAAATTTGAAACGAGTTGTGGCATCATTTGGGCTAGATAATGATCGATACTCTCTTCTGGTTGATGATATAATGAATGAGATTGAGTTATCAAATGTGTATGAAAACTGTTATAGGTTTTATGCCCAAAAGAAAGCTTATACATATTACTAAATTATGGTAGATTGGGCAAAAAATGGTAAAAAAGTGGTGGGGGAGAGAAAAGCGGTTATCCTTCTTTTGATTATTATCACCTGTAATGTATATCACTTTTTCTTTTTTAATATGTAATTTTTACTGATAATAAAGTAATTATCTATATTGTGAGATAAACTCTACCCGTTCAACGTTTGTGTTCGATATCCGTATTTGTTTCCGATTTACCTACAAGAAAACACAGACAACAGTGCCCCAAACACACACCATGACACAGCATAGTCCCTAATTCGATCTGGGGAGAGAACTTTACGCAGTTCGTAATCGATTATTCACGAATCGCTTCTCAAGGAGATACACTTACCCATAAAAGATAGAAATCCGAACTGATTGAAGTTAACCTTTTCTATGCAATGTATGTGATATATTACTCAATGAACAAACTTTCATTTGTTTTTTTTTGGTGAAACAAATCTATTGTTTTGTGTAAACGCAGTATTATTAACTTCATTTATCGTATCTTAATGTTGGTAAATTAATATTTTCTATGAGTAAGCACAAATGCCTTGTCAGGGCGTGGTTTCTTCTCTAAAACTTACAAAGTGCGTGCCGATCATGCCCTGCAAAATCCTAATATTATTCTGTTCGTCATACTGCCCCGCTTTCCCCATCTGTCCACGATAGAAGAATGGTCGCATTGTTAACGTTTTGCAGACTAACTATTTGTTGGATTGAGTGTTGGGCATTCCGTTGTGTGCGACTCGATGAACTAACCACGGTAAGCTCTCCTATAGATCCACTTGTGCCGGGCCGCTATAAGTAAGACCAAATGATACGAGACTAGATGGTGAATGATCGATTGGTTTAATTTAAAGTGTTACAAGCAGATCGGATAAACGGAAAGTGTAAGCTTGTTAAGTCGTACCCGATCGATTCTTGGATTAGCTATTAGCCTGTCGATTAATTATTTGGGTCTTTTATGACAGAGTTCCCAACCTTGTTGATCTGAATGATAAACAGTGGGGTAACTTACTCTTTTCTACCATTAAAGCAATTGGTCAGTAATCCAGATTTTCAGGAACCAAGTAATATTACAACCGTGTTAAACGGTTTAGTTTATTGTCTATGTGTCGTAATGAACAATACATATATTACATAACGTTAGGTCTGAGAACTCTGGAGGAAACGGCGTTGGCAATGCACTGGCCAATTAAACTCTTTTAATGTTAATATTAAAGATTATTATCTGATTGACAGAAGTTTATTTGCCTGATCAAGTGATTCTCGTGATACAATCGCTGTGTGTAAATGCTTTGAAAACTTCTTTGCGTGTAATGTGTCGAGATGTATGCGCGATAAAAATGTAAATATTCGCATTTTGGCGCTTTTCTAACCAGATTCCGTAATTTTGTATCAGAACAAATTGTTGTGTGATCGCTACTATAAATGCGAATAATCGTCGGCGACGTTCTTAGCCGACTTGTAAACATGATTTTGTTGACAGTCAGCAAATGACTAATGAAAAATGCAAGGTTTTAGCAATAGAGAAGACGCATTGAGTTTGGTAATAAATAACGCGAAACATTAACAGTAAAGAACGCAAACGTACATTCTGCACTACGACTCCTGAAATGTGTGACTGAAAAAAGCTTTAATAATAGATACAAAGAATATTAACGTATTCAGTGCAGATATTGTTTTTATAAGCTATTGACTACGCAATTGACTGTAAAGAAAGCATAAAATTAATAAACCTTAGACAGTCGTCGTCATGTCGATTCAAACTAGTATACAGTACTAATTCAAACACGAAATTATTAACAGCTTGTCAGCTATTATAAATAGAATTATACATTACTGCAGTTTCAATACTTTTGCTCAGTAAACATTATCTTTTCGACTTGTCCCTAATGGGTTAATATTTTTTTGCTCGTAAACTAATAACTATTTTTGTTATTATTCACCATAAATTCTTATTTTCCGTTATCATTTACCATTACTACCGCCATTAAATATAATTAATTTTTATCTTTAACCATTATTCGATTCTCGTTTTATTAATTGTTACCAATATTAGCACCGATCCTGTTGTTTGTCAAAAAACCTGCAATTAAACACAACCATGGAATAGTTGGTTGGTTCAAGAGAAATTCTCGTTCTGAACTTGTTTGCTAATTCTTATTATCATTTATTATTGCCCTTGGAACATTTATTAATTTTCATTATTATCATTACCACATTTATACATTTGATTATTATCGTCACCATATATTATTGTTATTGTTATTAGTACTAATACAAAAACCTACTAATCCGGTTTATTATCTGCTCCTTGCAACGATAACTGTTGATAAATTTACGTTCTGCTTCCATCTAACATATTTAGTACATCAGTAAATGCGCATTTAAATGTAGCCTATCTAGTGGTCGTGTTCACTACATGTGAAAGGCATATTAATACCTAAAATTATTATATATCCCGCAAAAGTATCGATCTTTGCTAAAGAGTGTGAGTAGCGAAAATTAGACTTTCGTGGTTAATCGTGCGTGTAACTAATGGAGTACAGAGAATTCGCTATTGTTAAACTACTCGGCATTAATTTTAAGCCCCATTATTATCGGGCTAATAGATATTAGAGCGAGTCGACCAGAAGTTGCTACAGTATATGAAATTATCCTCATAAATTGCGCGGGCAGTATTCAATTGTATATCCATGTTACATGCGAGATGGTTGTGCATCAGAAACCTCCTCTGGGATACAATACGTGTGAGAGCTCAATAATACAGTCTAAATTAACAATGACAGGGATCGGATACATTTAATTGAAAATTTGACGCCAACTCGTCGACGAGCAAACTCATTTGCTCACGCACAGCACAGTAACATTATCCAGATACTGTACAGCAAATTCTATCAATGCTAAACGCATAGCAAGCCGCAAAGCAACATTATAATCAATCGTCATGGTGTGTCATTATAATTAATGCTAATTTGGCCTCGCCTTCTATTCTAACGGGACATTCTTTCCGACTAGCCGATAAAAATCACGCGATGTCTCCGTTTTCTATGACTTTCTTAGTTGTCGCTTTTTTGAGTATTCAAAAGAGTCCAATTCTCGAATGCCCCTTAACTATGAATGTCCCACACATCAAATATTCGTTAATAATCTATCATCCTATCTAAATTATAGCAAACCCATTCTCTACTTGACATCTATACATTATATAAGATTCATTCACCTATCTGATTACAGTTTTCCGGTGTGACCCCTCCCCACCCCCTCCCCCCACTCCCTTTCTCTATGACTCGGTCTTTGGTGCCTCCAATCCAGCAAAAATTTCTTTAATAACCTCTGCATAATTTTCATATTCTTCAGGATGATCCAACACATGTTTAAATCCTTCTGATTTTTTCACATCATTGAAATTTCTGATAATATATTCCAACAAAGGCCCTTTCAATTCCGGATACAAATATCCGGAACCAAACAGCATTTCTGCCACATTTTCCGGACTCAAGTTTTCAAGAATAGATGCTTTCGCCAGCTCACTAAGATCAGAAATGCAATATTGATCGGCTAGAGTATAGATAGCAAGGGCAGATATTGAGGACTTGGGATCGGCATCAAAGTGTATTAGATCAATATACAGATAAAGAAGGAGAGCATTGAGGGTTGGATAAGCTACGTCGGGAAGATCGATTACGTGATATTGTGAAGTTTTGGTTGGGAGGGGCAAGGGTGAAGATACAGATGAGGACGATGAGGAAGTGGATGAAGACGGAGAAGATAATGCAGGAAGAGCTTTTGAAGGTATGGATGACAAATAGCTTAGGCGGGATTTAATAGAGCATGCGTCGTTCTGAATCCCCGATGTAGACGCAAAACTAACTGGCCGGTTACTCGTTCCAAACTGATTGCCCATGCTGCCCACCTTGTCTTCCGTCACCGCTTCGACATCATCCATTTCCTCCTCCTTAACTTCCATAGGCTGTTCCTTAGCTTTATCAAACAGTGATAGGTCTTCATCGCTAAATTCACTTTCTTCCATTGAGCTGTCATCTCCATCCATCCTCTCTTCGCCTTCATTTTTTTTCGATTTTCTTTTCTCAGATATATCCTCTCCTTGTTTTTTTTCCTGCGCGTCTTGTTTTCCAATTCCTTCTCCTGTGTCTTCCATGCCATCCATTTCGTTATTTCCTCGTTGGTTTTCCTCGCCCTTCTCAATATCGCTACAAATCGCTTCCTCCATTTGACTTTCGATACTTTTCATTTTAGTCTCGGCCCATTGTCCATTAAACATAGCACGAAAGTACGGACTCCTGGCCGACAGAATCCTCGATTCGGCGTATAACGACCCACCTCGCGCACGAAATAAGATATCACTTTTAGAGGGATTGTTCAGATAACTACCCCAGACGGCAAGTAAAGACCGAGGTGTGGGTTTGTCAGGAAGCAGCGTGGCATATTTGGCAGATTGGATTTCTGCGTGGTCGAGCACACAGCCGACGATTACCTTATCTTTTGCGACTGTAACACGTTTCCAAAATTTGGGTGCAGCTGCAAATTACGAGGAATAAACCGTAGTGGATTTATTGCGACCAGAAGAGCAAAGAACGACATTCCATAGTAAGTATTATGTCAACTTTTGGTAAATAAAATCATTCCAACAATCACAAGAAAAAAAGACCGCAAATACTAATTCATAATTCATAGGCCATCGAGATTACAATATCCCCTCTCTCCAAAAGTCCATCAACTCACTTCGGTCGAGTACTCTCCGGTTTAGTTTATGAGGTGATACTCGCTGTTGAGCCAAGTACAGTGCTGATGATTGTGATGCCTTTAAAAACAAGCGCGCAGTTACGTGTTTTCTCCTCGCTGCGAGCGTTTGAATCACTTTCTCGTGAGCGTTAGGTATGGCGATCAAGCGCACATAGCAATATTCCGGAGATTTCTTGTTCACCTGAATGAGGCAAAAAAAAAAAGCTTTTTAGAACGATGGAGGTAAAGACATGTTTCTTCAACGAGCTGATTTCATTAAGCATGTATGACCCTACGATCGGATATTATTCGTCTGTGGAGACTTGATCATTAGGGTGACAGGGAAAGAGCGAGTAGAAGGTTCAGCAAGCCCTCATACTGATTGTTAAACTTAATTTTGGTGCTCCATTCTTTAAAATCCCCATTCAGTCTGAACCTTGTCCATATACCTAATGTTGCACTTACCCCAAATGATAACTGCCAAAACAGTGGCGAAGACGCCCTGTTATATTCAAAACGATCACTCCCGTAGCTGGATGCAAATGGAGGGCTAAACACCTCTCCTGACAATTGAGATACGTTCCTTATGGTAAATTGAAAGGTTATTTTGCTCTCCAAATGAGGCGGAACTTTTGTCGTTGTCATTTGGAAATAAGATAATTTATTCTCTATTTATTATCTCAACGCTATTGATATTATTGATGCGTCTTTGGAATATATAAAGGAGGGGTGAAAGATTATTAAAAGTTACGACAAAGATCGACGTAAGTCCTGTGTTTAAAATAGTTTAAAACTAAGCTTTGATTGTGATTGGTTGCGCCTTCGACTTATCATTGTAAATGATACTGTTGGGTAGTTCTTCAATGCTTGAAAACATGGTCTCCGTTTGATATTTTATTCATGTTTAGCAACACATGAAAATCACGAAGGCTTACTGTGGTTTTGCTTGCGCGTGCATTCACATTGCGTTTTTTAATATGCAAGACGTTTTGACTAATTGCTAATCATGTCGTTTAGTGCTAATCAACTGAACGCAGTCATGCTGTTGATCCTAAAACTAAATAGTAATGGAGACCAAGTTGCTTGCATTTCCAAATTATTGTGTAGATTCTGGAGGATCGTTAGTAAATATTTAGAATCAGTTGAGTAGATTATCTTATCTTCTGCCGTTACCAAGAATGTCAACTGGGGGGACATTTCAGATTTCCATTATCTATTGGTGGATCACAACATCATACGATAGATAGTATTAACGATCTTCAAACATCTATCATTCAATACTCTTTACGACTAGGATTTTTGACTCGAAAACCGATAGACATTACCGTAGACCGTTGAATACAGTATACTTAAAACATCTTGATTGTTGATACGTATCCGGGGTACTATGTGAGGAGGGTATTGTACAAGGACTTTGAAGAGCAGTTAATGTGCATTCTTGGACACCGCGGTGGAAACAAGCACGTGAAAGAGCCACCATCACTGAGAAAGTTGGAATGCGTTGGAAAAACTAACGATTATTTTATATCCTCCCTGGTCTAATTTTGGGGGAGATTATTTGGGGGTACTGTATTCAGTGGACTATGATACCTTCTTCGGCCTCAATTCTCTAAGACAAGCTAGTTTACAGAATTATTTCACGATTAGTATTAATTAATAAATACTCAACAAGTATTTTGATCAACTATCGAGTCTGCCAGTCAAGATAAAGAACAAAAAAAATAATCGCTCCGTGGACGGCTAAACGGGAATCCGTTAAAGTCGGAGACTTCTATGACTGCGATAATTATTGACATTCATTTCCGTGCAAAATACTGCTCATTTTACGATGTGCAGCCCACTTGCGCAGGATGCATTATCTGCGCCGATATTGTTTTAAAGAAATACTTCGTCATGAACCTTGGACAACCTGGTGCAAAGAAAATGGTTGACCATCGAAAATCCAACCCACGCAAGCAACTTTGATACAGACTCACACTTAAGTAGTCCTCTAACTTGAATTATGGCTTTTTATCATATCAGTCTCTAATCCAGCAACATTGTTGCCAACAATTAAATTTATGTGATGAAATCTGATTAAGGAATTTGGCTTATGAGTTAGGAATTTCTTTAAAGAGATTGGACGATATTCTTTATTGTCGGATAAACTTGGTTTTTGCTCCAAAATGTAAAATTATTGTTAATTTTAGGTAGTGTTGACGTTAGAACACGATTGGATCATTAAAACACGTAACGTGAAATTAACTTATGAATATATCGGAACGGTAAGTTTGCAAATTGTCATCGTTCATACGATACGATAAAGATCGCGTAACTCGAATTAAAGGTTCCGTATTGTTAGTGGAGAATCGCCGTAAATAAAATAATGTAATAACCTACGAAGCGACTCGCTCGAAGACCGTGAAGTAAAGGTTTACCTAATAATGAATATAGGGTGGACAATACCGTGACAACAAAGAATTTGCGTTTTCTGCTGAGAGCAATACTTTTGATAATAGATTGCCATTAATGCCATAGATTTTGTATGCCAGACGTTTTAGCCATATCTGGCATTTAATAAACGTCTCTTCTAATAAGGTAAAACTTTATTTCCAAGACGCTAAAGCCAGTCTTCTTGGAACTTTTAGATTTACGGTTGTAAGTATACATTAAGGTTGTTAATAGTTATCGAACCAAGTAAAACTATAAGACAAGTATAAATATCGCCGCCACTAAAAATTAGAACTTGCAAATCGCTCGTGTAAGTCAAAGATGCATTTGTCTTCGTCTGTACAAGCGACTCTCGAATGAGCCCAACAAATTTCTATCCCCTATCGAAAATTGCTTGTAACGGCAGTTGTTTGTCATAAAATTTTTAAATCGGGTCCAACGAATAGTCTTTTCTATTGCATCAAGAGCCGCTTGCATTCCCTTTGCTCAATTTCTATATGTGATTGTTGTCATTCAAAAGCTAGAATACTCGATAAATATTAATACGTTTGCTAATTGCTTAGTAGTAAACGCTTGCCATATTGTATTTCAATTATTATTGAGTGCGCAACTATTGGTAGCATCTTCAGAGCTATTAAATTTTCTGTTTACGTTCATGATTGCTACAATCTCACGTCAATTTCTTTCGAGTATGAGTTGTCTTCTAATACAAGTTTAGTATTTGCATTCATGTGATATTAATATTAATAGCCAATAACGATAAGTTGCACATATCGACTTTCTATTTCATGGGTATATTTCCTGCGAGTAATTAGCTAAACTAATTATGTATGTACAACTATCATAACAGGCGCCGTTGTAGTATAGTGGCAGTACATCGCGTTGTGGCCGCGCTGACCCTGGTTCGATTCCAGGCAACGGCAAATTTGTGATATTCCTTTTCCGTTTGTTGGATCCTTTTCCTTATTATTTTTGTTCCAAATTTTTTCCTTCCCCATCCATTTTTATACTGTTTATGTTACATCCCTCCCCTGCAGTGATTGCTGATTTTAATTCTATTACTACTACCAAATCAGAGCACCCTTTGTTCCTGTAACTCAATGCGTAGACGATCTACCCAATCGCAATTTAGCTTAAGCCATATACAGTCTCATTGAGCGGACGGGGGGTATTTCAGCCGCTTTACCTGGCAAAGGCTGAAAATTGATTATGTGTGTATTGTCTATTTTTCTTTTTATGTCCGAGGAACAAAATGGTACAAGTCTCCATTTTGGTCTATTGCCTAATCCGAAATTAAACATCCCAACTCAAATCTTGAAAGGGGAGAAAAGTCAGAGAGCGTAAACATTAAATTGCGTCCAGCTCATAACGTTCACAACTTTTAATTTAGTTAAGCTAGATGTCGTCATCCACCTTTTTCTTGGGTGGTAGACCGCGAAAAATGGTGACCTAAAACTGCCAATAGGAAATAGAATTGTCGAATGGGGAAAATACCAAATTCTCGGTAATAGATATCCAAGCGCCGTGTGTTCCAAATATGGTGCATGTTAAACTTTCCCCTTGTTTCAGATCTCACATTCAACCTTAAAAGTTTGGTCAATTAAGACTTTTCGGGTTCTCGGGATTTTGTAATTACCATGTTCTACGGTAAGGATTAAAAACGATGAATTTCGACGCTAATATCTCGAAAGGTAATACATGTGAACACTCATTTCAAATTGCTTCACCAAAGGCAAGGCCGTCAATCCGATGTCAAATAGGATGTTTCCGATAATTGAATTAATAAACCTATTTCAGTTTGTGTTTATCATTACTCCTAATATTGTACTACTCGCCGAGCACAATATGCGGGAAAGGCATTTGAGTTTATTCTCTGCATGTCATCAATCGAAGATGGCACCACCACCAATATCAATAAATATCAATGTGCACGGAAGCCCCCCAGTTTCCTTCGTACGCTACGAAAAAGAATTGTCATTTCTTTTTTGTATCGACACCCTTGCTTTATGCTTAGGCACACGGAATAGAATAAATCTACAGAAAGGAAAAAAAAAAGTTAAAATAAATAAAAAAAAGATATAGAATTCATTGGTCATTTTATAATTCTGGACATTATAACGCTAATTGCCATCAAAATGAAGTCGCAATTCTTGACATTTGACGTCTCAACTTTGATTATTACTCTCGGTCTCATCATAGGAATATATGCATTCCGGTTCTATTACAACTACTTTACACGAGAAAACCCACTCCCGGGTCCATTTCCTCTTCCCTTAATTGGTAATCTCTATCAATACAATGGAGGTGATTTCTCTCTCTGGATTAACAGCTTCCAAAAGAAATATGGGGACATGTTTGAACTCTACATAGCGACTGAACGGCAAATTTGGTTAAATAGAGCTGACCAATTGGATAAAGTCATGAGTGCATCTACCAAAACTGCATTCCCAGTAAGATTCTCGCCAAGTGAAGGTCTAGACGAGTTGGGCATATCCAAGCACGCATTGGCCTTCAACTCTGATTTGAACTCGTGGAGGTTCTACAGAAAGTTCTTTGATCGAGCCATGACACCCAAGGCTTACAAAGAAGCAATCGTAGTGACCGAGAAATGCTTCAAAGAATTAACCGGATACTGGGATAAATTTGGTTATGATAATGTCATCGATTGTCCATCATGGATACGTCGATGTATTGGTGATACTATTATGTTTATGACTCTTGGAAAAAACACCCAGACGATGGCTAAATATTTTAGCATTTTGCGTCCATCTGAGAAAGTCGAGATTAACCAGGACTTGTTTGCAGAGACAGAGAAATTAATCCAAAGCGTCCACAGCTTCTTCATGGCCGCACAGTTTTTCTTATTCTTCCCTCGATTCGTTAGGAATACTGTGTTTAGATTTTTCACAAAGAAGTTAGTTGCGACGTATAATTGGTCTAAGGAGGTCGTTTACGGGATAATTAGAGAGAGAAGACGGGTTATTGAAAATACCCCGGATAACGTACCGTTAAAGCCGGACTTGTTGAGTATGTATATCACTGCAAACACCAAGAGAGATCTTATTAACGACAAGCTTCGAAGTGAATGGAAAGATCCCATGACCGACGAGGAGATTAGAGTCATTATATGGGAGGTTATTATTGGAGCGTATGAAACGGTATGTCAACATTTTTGATTGTTAGAACCAAGAAAATCTGTGAACGTAGTATACTCAATCTATTTATTGTGTTGATATGTAGACGCCTCCTACATTTGGATTTGTTGTTGATTGTATCGAGCGTGAACCAGAGGCCAAGCAACGAATGATTGCTGAGATTGATGCCCACTTTGCTGAAGATCCAGATCGTCCGATAACTTATAACGATTTAAGTGAGCTTGTATATTGTGACGCCGTCGTCAATGAAGGTACTATTACTAACGTCAGCTCACTCCAACAAACCATTACGTCAGATTTTGATATGATTTTTTCTAACGTCATATAAATCCTTTCGCCTAATTCATTAGCACTCCGTCTTCATCCTCCCGGACCACTAAACTTCCGCTACAGCCATCGTGACGAGGAAGTCGGAGGCTACAAATGGAAAGCGGGCACTCAATTTGGTATTAACTTCAGAGCAGTACACAGGTGCCCATCACACTGGCAAGATCCAGATAAATTCTTCCCTGAACGATTTCTTATTTCCAATGCCGAGAAAAATTCGTTCTTACCCTTTGGAGCCGGAATGAGGATGTGTGCTGGGAAGACTCTAGCATTGACAATCATCAAGACGTTGCTAGTGTCATTCTACAGAAAGTACAACGTAAGATTGGCTAATCCGGATTCGCCTTTGAAATTTAGTTTTAGATTGGTCAATGCTTGTGAGGGGGCTCAAGTGCGCATTGAGCCTAGGAATTTAAAAGATGAAGGGGAAATGATGTAAAAAAAAAAAAGTCAAAACATAATTTAAATCATTTGATGGTATATTAAAAGTTTATAATCGGTAGTTTGACACAGCACCAGAGACTTACTGATTAGTTGTAAATGTTCATCTGCGCAAAATAAATTTTTTTGATACTGCAACAGAATTGGAATGCGTTTGTTCCATTCATTTACCTTCCCTTGCTACATATTAACCAAATAAGGCAAATAGGTTTATTTATAGGAAAGAGATTTAGTGCCTGTTTTTTGAGTCCTTGGGATTGTTCCCATTAATATTAATCGAAAAATAGCGCTAAAACAATCCTGATGATAATATGCGATAACTATGCAATTATGCTATCGAATCACAAACCTCTGTTAGAGCCTCTATTACAAGTACAAGAATGAAATCATTTCCGCACCATTAATTCGTAAAATTGCGAGTGGAAAAAAAAAAGAAGCAATGTTTTTTTATTCCCACGTTGATCGGATTTTTTTACGGCTCTTAAGTGCCTTATATTCACGTAACGTTCACATTCATTGACCTGATTCACTTTACAGGGTAAATTTAAACCCTCGCTGGGAAGCATGCTTGACCGTAAAATTCTCGTTGCATATTTTACTCTCTTCACGCTGTGACAGAGACATGATGACTGATATAACGTGTCAGATGCAACCAGCAGGAGTCAAAAAGACGAATGCTCGCCTTTATTTATAAATCATTAAATGTATTCCTAACTAATCTTGTAACCGTAAAATAAATAAATTTCTCAATAAATTATATTATTTCAGATGAGAAATAGTTTGCTTGGACATTTCAGAAAAAAATAATAATCCCGATCACCCACAGATTAAGTCTTGATAAATGTCTCATAAACTGTCGATAGTATTAACAGTCTTCTTTGTTTCACGCGCATTAAGCCATTCCTTCAGCACGTCAATCAGAGCTGTTTCCATTCCAGTCCCATACCAGAAATGATCAATGTCGTCCAATTCTCTGACAGTCCAATTAGGCTTTTCAGTAAGGTGGCAGTCTTCGACAAGCCTTCGATATTTTCTCACACTAGTGAATTGATCAGAATCTCCATAAACAAATAAGACGCTCTCATCCGAGGCCACGAGATCACCAAAACAAGTAAGGTATTGGGAGGTACAGAAGAACGTTAGAAACCAGATGACCGAATATGGATAGCTTATTATAACAAACGAGAGAGGTACAGATGTTGTATAAGACGACAGTGACGTTGCCATCAGCGATCCATAACTATACCCCTTTGATGAATAGAAAGAAGTAACGAGTGTGTTAAAGACATTGGTTATAAAATCGCACTAGTTAACAATAGGGCGAACAAACTTACGACTATGACAATCTCCGAGACTGGTGGAATATGTAAGATTCGTTTGCCAGAAATTTCTCCTTGATTCGCGAGAAAGTCGACCATTGTCCGATAGTCATCACACTCGGCTGCACCTGTCCAGCTGGTGCGTCCTTCCGATTTTCCTACACCTCTTGATAAGAAATGACAATAAGCCGTCAAGAAAAAAAAAAAGACTTGCTTTACTTTGGTTGCGCTGAGACATACCTAAAGTTAAAGGCTAAGGTAAGATATTCCCTACTCAAAAAGAATTCTTCGATCGCAACCACCACATTATTGTTAAAGTTTCCTCCTACAAGACTTGTATTAGGTGAACAACCTGACATAATCATAAAACTAATTGGTTGTTCTGTGTACCTAGTGGCCCATATGGATGTGAAATAATAGCGGCTTTCAATGTTCCGCCTCGATTCAAGTAAGACACACGTGTTTGAAGAAGTTTATTGTCATGCACCGAAGGGATAAGAATCCTCTCTGTGAGTAACGTTTCTTGTATTTCGCTTGGATCCATAGTATTGTTGGCAAACAGATAATTCTACCGTTTTAAAACATTGATCTTGTCACACATCGATGTGACGTCACAAGTCGGAAATGGGAGGTGTTTTTTGGTTATCTGATCCGTTCATGATTTGCAATGCTAAAAACAATGCTCAAAAGGTGGATTATTTATCATTGAACGAACTTGATGCGGAAAATTTTTTTCATGTCAACAAGTTAGTTATTAATACGGAATTAAAAGTTATGGATATAAGAATGATTTCTGCTTTGTAATGTTGTTCAATTGTCAAAATACAACGTTGAATGATATCTATGAAATAACCAGAGATTATTGCTTTCTTGCAATCGTCAAGAAAAGAATGTAGCCAACCGATTAAACACTTGCTGGAGAATCATCAACACACTGCCGTGGTCATTATTTGTAAATTCTATTTTATTAGTCTACTATTCGCCGGTGAACTTGACATTAAATCGTATTTTCATAAAATTAATTCTCATTTGCAAATTTGATTCCTTTTTCAATGTTTTTCTTCAGTTCAGGCAATGCAGCATTGATGAGCTCTTGTTCATAATCACTAAGTTTTCCTACAGGGAAGATTTGCTTGACACCGTCGGGGCCCAGCTCAACGTTGGATGCAAAGAACTCGACGCCGTCACTGGCATATAGATCTGATTTGACAAAGGTTGGTTCGATAACTCCTTTTTCGCCCTTGACAATGGCACGGAGAAGGGAATCTGTGAATCGAGCAGCTGCAAATGCCATTGATAACGTTGCAGAGCCAGTGCCTATCGAAAATGGTTATACAATTAATTAATTAATATATGATAGCTTGATAAAAATACCATGCTATGGATATGACAGCGTAAAACTGATATTTTATCACGTTGTGACTGATACTCACCAGCCTTCGCCTTAACCACTTCGTCTCCACCAAACTGAATTCGATGAGTCAAAGCTTTTAATTCTTCGTCAGAAAAGCTGAGAGGACATTGCGAAAGCAATGGCACAATAGTCACTCCAGAATGCCCACCAACAACCGTGACATTGACATTCTTAGGATCGGTGTCTTTTAGCTCAGATGCAAAGCGTGAGGCACGAACAATGTCAAGAGTTGTCACACCAAACACTCTATTGAAAATCAAATAACACAACACATTATTATTTTGGTTTTGGAAACAATGAGCGTCTCATCACCAGTATGCTAATCGACTCATTACGGCATAAGACAAGGCTTACCTGCGAGGATCATAGACATTGTGTTTCTTGAGCACCTCTGAGACGATCGGAACAGTGGAGTTGACGGGGTTGGATATAACGGCTAAATGTGCCTTGGGTGCATATCTTTTTTTTTTTTTGCAGAAAGAAGCGTAAGTGTCATATTGTTGATACAGTTCAGAATAATGGTCTAGAACTTGTATCTCAACAAACTTACTGAGCAGCAGCTGTGGCCAAGTCACGCACGATTCCAGCGTTTGTCTAATGAAGAAGGTAATACATAAAAAATTTAATTATTTCCTGCAAGCAACGTGTCTGCGTAAACAGTAGTAAGGATACCGCAATTAATAACCATACGTTAAATAGGTCATCACGCGTCATACCAGGCTTACGCGGAACGCCAGCCGGAATGACAATAACATCAGCACCAGTAACCGCATGCTTAAGACCGTCATTAGCAGGAACATATCCAGTGACCTGCAGAACGATGCAAGATTGAGCGAACAAGTCAATTCTCGATAATTTGCGACATGATCGCAGTTTAGAATCACGTGGTCATAACGGTATCAAAAGTATTGACCTTGCTCTTTGTGTTAATATGGCTCAAGTCTGCTGCCACGCCAGGAGTATTCACAATATCATAAAGTGACAAATGAGAAATGGAATCATTATGCTTCAACAGCAGAGAAAGCGGCTGTCCAATGCCACCTGAGAAAACATATAAATGGGGTAAATAAATTATCAATAGCACATAATCATTCAAATGCTGCACACAATTTACCGGCAGCACCCAGAACAGCGACCTTAGCAGCTTGCTAACCGACACAGAACATGATATTTATATGTGTAGTTGTATTAACGATATAAGTTCACGGAAATGTGCTTGGCAAATAACACTCCTTCTGACGCAACCACTTAATTGACGCAACTAACCGAAACAGCCGAAGAGGAAAATGCGCGCTTGGTTGTTGAAGTAACTTGTCGGAGAGCAAACATGTTGAGAATATTATTTTATTATAGGATGTTTATCGACTAATGTCTATATATGTAAAAAAAAAAAAAAAGTTGAAAGAAAAACCAAACTCTCTGTGGCACGTTTTCAGTGTCACAGAATTAATAAAAGCGAATATAGTAATAAGTGACACGTAAATTTTTTCAGGGCTTAAAAAATTGCCGGGACGCGATGACCCTGTCATCATGTCGATTGTAACATGCGTACATGCATACACGTTGATGTTTACAGCCTGCTGCCGGACGTAACATGCCAAGAGTTTGCGCTTAAAGCAGGAAATTGAAACCATCCCAAGTTAATTCAACTTCCGCGACAACTACCAATCGAATAGCTAGATTTCTAAATCTCATTATCCAATTATAACATGCATACCCAGTTCCTAGTTGCCAGTAATTACGAATGCCCATGGTCGATAAATCTCACCACTTGCTTAGTATTCTTGTCCACTGGTAAAGTAGGGTACTTTTACCCATTTACGGTATTTAGTAGTATTATTGTACCATTTCTCATCGAGGTTATTTGACGACGTACTTTTTAAAGTCATGTTTTACATAACGAATATCTCTATATGCATACTATGAATTACGATGTATTACAAGAGAATTACTACCCCTTGGTACAGTACCCCCCTAGCATAATACAATACTAGAACGGTATTTCCGGAGCAGCGATCATACCACATAATTCAACGGGAGGACAAGCGGTTTCTTCCGAATGTCGAATGGAGTCTGACCCAAGAAAATTAGAAATTGGATCCTCTTTAACGTCTCTGAAATCTATGTATACTCTGTTACCAAAAAAAAAAGTGTCCCTCAAAATTTAAAATTCATATTAAATAGACAAAATTTCGGTTTAATCCGTTGTCGTTTTAATCTGTCACTTGAATTAACATCACATGTGTGTATAAATTGTGCTTCAATATTCGAATGGTCGGATTATTTTCCATTCTGATAGCTCAACAAGTTATTCGGTTTGGATTTAGGGTTAGAGTTAGGTTCGGATCCCTAAGCAAAGACCATTCACGAACTAAGCCTAAAAAATCTGACAAAGTGTCGGAATAATTGAGAGATGATCAAAAAGCAGTGATGTGAATATCAATAGATAATCTCATGCTCGAAAAAATTAATTTTCACCAGATAATTTAGATTTAAAAAAAAAGAAAAGACTTTCCTAATCCCTAATTGTTAGGATTGCTGTGGATACGATTTGTAGAACGTTGCCATTTAACCAGACGTTCTTTACTGGGGACGCCTATACAGATTATGGGACTTAAAATGTCTTCAATATCAAACGTTCGGTCATCTCCGACAGCAGTGAATCTGTAGCGACTCCCTAGTTTTCGTGTCACTACTTACATTACATAATTTCTGTCGTGAAAAGAAAGTGGCTTAATGTCCAAACGACCGACCATGCTTTCCTTTTGACTCGTACAATTTGTTTGTGACACAACAGAAATCTTTATCCGGACAATTCCGATTAGCGAACAAAAAAAATTTTTTCAGTTTTTTGGTGGTTGATGAAAAGCAATATTTTAAATTTTTTAATATATTAAAATATGGAGTATGTTAACACAGTCTTCACAGAGGGACCACTAGAAGAACAGGTCAGTAGCCTGTCAGAGAACGCGGGAAAGGGTTGAGCGAATTGACTAATTCAAGTTGTGATCTATATAGGCTATCGTTCACTTGCGTTTGAATATTTAACTTTTACAAACTATACAAAACCTGATATCTCATTACAGATCCGTGATTTTGCAGTTTATCTGACGAAACTCAAGCAAGAAGACGGCGCATTCGTTACATCCATAAACACCCTATTAGATGAAAAAAAATATGATCAAGTATTTTCCACATTCGCATCAGAGGCTTCGGCGTTACTGGATGCACCGGAAAAAGGTTGGAAATTTCGCTTGCTTTTTATAAATTGAATTCGATGGTGTCATATACCAATCGCATATTTTCAAACTTTTAGAATTCGAACCGATGTATAACTTATTAATTGTCATCTTGCAATCGGCTTCCCCCGAGGCACGTCCCGTACTCGTAAAAACGTCAATTAAAGCTTTGGTTGACGATGATCGGGATAAAACTATCGCAAAACTCAAAGTGTAGGTTTTGCTCCCCTCCCCTTTTTCTCCCTCGTTTTTAATCATTACATCGTTACTCACGCGACATTGTCGATAGTTTGCAAAACTTTTACAACACACTTGAAAGCACATCACCCCTGAGATATGACGTATTTCTGGCTGTACTCACCATTGCAGCAAAGAATGACGAGATCGATACAATTTTACCGCAACTACCCCGATTGGACGTTTGGGTGAAAGAGTGGGCAATAACAAAGCAACAAGAACGCGAATTATATTTAATAATTTCTGATAATTTAAAAGAAGCTGGGGAAGCGTAAGTGATAGATAGCGAGGCGAGAGTTTGTCGAGTTGTTATTATAATTGGATCCTATACCATAAACGACTAACACTAGCTTTATTGAATGATAGTAAGGAATCGTATGATTTTCTCTTAAAATACCTTGCCACTTTCAATGGAAGCGACAATTATACGGAAGCAAAGATAGCCGCAACTCGAGCTCTCACAGAGGCTATTCAATTACCTGAAATTTTAAGTTTTGAGAATCTCGTGGAATTGGATGCTGTAAAAACTTTAAAGGATGAAAAGCTTTTCGAGTTATTAAAAATCTTTCTTGGTAGTACACTGAAAGAATACAAGACGTTTACCGAGCAGAATCCTGGGTTAGTGGAAAAACTTGGTAAGCATGCGAATACGAATTTTTGTATACCATGTAAGAAATTTCTTCTCAATGAATTATCGACACGTACTAGGACTTTCGAATGAAGACAATATACGCAAGATACGCCTTTTAACGCTGGCTTCGATTTCTTCGGGGCACGTAGGCACCGAAATCTCATACAGTGATATTGCGAGGGCATTGGAAATTGACGAGAATGAGGTTGAGATGTGGACAATTGATGGTAAGTTGGGCGGAACCGTTTCTCTTTATTGTCAGCTCAGATATGTCATCAAATGATTATTCAAATAGTTATTAGAGCCAAACTGCTTGAAGCAAAACTAAACCAAGTGAATAGAACAATACTCGTAAATCGGTCAACTTATCGAACGTTCACTAAAGAACAATGGATGCAGTTGGCAGACAGATTGGCAGGCTGGCAGGAATCACTGGCCGATATCCTGCAAGTAGTTGCTAATGCTAAACTTATCGTACAACACGCAAATGTGAACGCCAATATTGCTGCTACTACTCCATTGGTTGTCGCAGAAAGTAACGTGAATGGACAAGAAGATAGTGGACAGTAGTTAATTGGTGATTGGGGGGGGGGGGGGGGGGGAGGGGACAAGAAAAAAGGGGAAATGGAAAAAGCTTTCATTTCATAGACAGGTTGGTGAAGTGTTGGCAAAAGGGTCGGGGGAAACGGGAAACGGATGCAAGTGAATGGTAATGTGTAAGAAAATGTATCTTCCCGATCGAACTAGTTTCTTGGATAAAATCCTTGTATATTAAGTCGAAAGCATAATCATTGAATATCAGCAGAGCAAAATCAGTCGCAATGAATTAGCAATGCGAGGATACCTTTTTTTTTTTTAATCCGAATGACAATGTACTGGAATGGATTATTAACATAGAAAATACGCGTCTAGGCCGCTCATCATGATTACAGTTGGACTATGACACACGCGCGTATATGCACATAAACATAAATATAAACATAAGCACAATTATTATTGTGTATTTGAACCTTGTTATTATTAACTGTCAGTAGTAATGTCGTGATCAAAAACTATTGGCTTATCTAGTATTTTCTCACATGCTATTCGATTGCATCAAAGTTTGCGAGACAAGTATCACCAATAATCTCCCAATAAAGCGATACAGTTGCTATAAACCTTAGGCAGTGTTAACCAAACAATTAGTTCCTATTGTACCGAAAATAATAATCAAGTCACAAGATCACTCTGTTTACAAACACAATCAAGGGAAAGGTTATCCATGAAATTTCCCTGTCTATCTGCTCCCTTTTTCATCTCCCACCTTTCCTTTTCTTTCTTGCGACTAACCTCACCTCACAACAACGAGGAATAACTTATTTAGCCACCTTTATTACCAATGCAAATCTTTTACTGATCGGTTTGGGTTCATTATTTCTATTAACGTATTTCTATTGTACAAACATCGTATTACTCTCAAAAACATTGTTCCGGAAAAAAAACCCCCGATGTGTGCAACTATTACCATGTATGAACACCTGACAGTGCAAAGTGTGGACTGGGTGGGTCTACGAGGATTCACTTTTTTTGAGCGGAGTTTTTTGACATGCAACGAGCCACCTGCATATGTTTGTAAAGATGTCCGATATGCTCATGGATCAGCTTTACCCCTCATTACTGAAATGAAACAATGAAACGCGGACCGCTCCGACATGTCTCAAATTGGCAATAATCTCACGCAATTGTAATTTCGTCTTATGCACGTCTTTATTGGCTTACATACATTTTCAGGATCGCTTAACTAACTTGGAAAGACAATGTGACTCACAAATGGTCAAGTACCAAACTACCAATGACACTCTATTCTAAAATGTGATTTCAACTGTGTTTCAAAATACATTGAAGATTCAGTCAGCATACACGGATAAGAATAGATTAGGGTTTAATTTTAAGTTACTGCTTCTCAATACAATTTCAATCCTTGTGTCTCTATTTTGTGGTCACCCCTGCAGTTATCAGTTATGAAATTTAAAGCCACCCCAGGAACGCCCAATAATAGAAAATAAAAAAACGAACAAAGTGCTTCAAATCACCCAATCCTTATTATGCGAAGTTACACGAATTTCACATGCATAAAACGTTTCGCTGACCTTCATTGTCGGAATTTCTACGCGTCGTCTCAAAAATTTTCTCCACTAAACAAACTCATAATGCCAAATTCTATCACCAACAGTAGATTTTTATCAAGTGAGGCCGGTATTGACCTTCTTGCGAGATCACATTTCCTCAACCAAGGTATGTTTAACTCCCCGAACTTGTAATAATATATGCGTCTTTATTGGATTCCAGTTAGACTATGTGCTCGGCATTTCTAACGGGATGACGTTTCCACACAACAATGAAATTCAGTGTTCGGGTTCCCTCACTCAACTTACCAGCGAGTCATTATACATTTTGAATTTTCGTTTAATCTGAACGTATTTTCTCCTCCACCCTTCCCTTCCTCTCCTTCTTTTTCCCCTCCCTCTCTCACCCCTCAAACAACAAAGGTACAAGTGCAACGACAGCTCGACGGGATGAATTACATACCCGCGGTCTCTTGCCATGTTCTGTAGAAACAATGGACTTGCAGAAAAAGCGTGCTCTCACTCAACTACGATCCAAGTCTTCAAATTTGGATAAGTACATGTTCCTTGCTTGGTTGAGAAATACTAATGTCAAGTTGTTCTATCGCATCGTTATTGATGAGTTGGAAGTAAGTAGTAAAATCAAAGAAACATATTATTAGCGGTAGCCTCTGGTAAGAAATATTCGTGCTGACCTCAATCATATTTACGCAGGAAATAACACCGCTAATATACACTCCAACAGTGGGCACTGCTTGCCTAGAATATTCCCATATTGCACCTTTTCTTGCACCTCCTGGTGTACCGGATGGCTTATTCCTGTCTCTTAATGACCTCCCACATCTAACACAAATAATCAGAGATTACCGTCCTTTCCCATTCGATGAATCCCTCACACCACAAATTACCGTAATTACCGATGGATCGCGTATCCTCGGTCTTGGTGATTTGGGTGTCAATGGAATGGGTATTCCTGTCGGTAAGCTGCAACTTTATACCGCCGCTGCTGGAATAGATCCCCGACGTACACTCCCAATCACTCTCGATACCGGGACAAATAATGAAAAGAACTTGAACGATGAATTATACTTGGGTTCCAGGAGGAAGAGAGCGGAAGACGATGAGGTGTGAATGAGAAAATGTCAAAACTTGTCTGCATTCGTAAGAAAGTTTTTTGAAAATGCTAACATTTCGTCCTGAAAAATCCTGCAGTTTTATCCATTCGTCGATGCAGTAATAAAATCCCTCCATGATGTTTATCCAAATCTTTTGATACAATTTGAAGATTTCTCATCTGAACACGTGCGTAACTAGTGATTTTTTTACTAGTTCCATGTAACCAAACCGAATATTAATTAACTCGTATTAATTTCTTATTTGAATAGGCATTTGATTTGCTTGAAAAATACAGAGACAATACCTTTTGCTTTAATGACGATATTCAGGGCACGGGTGCCGTAATTTTGTCTGGCTTCATGAATGCTGTACATCTCGTAGAAAATGATGTTCCCCCGACCGAGCATCGGCTGCTTTTCTTCGGGGCAGGATCCGCTGGTGTTGGCGTTGCCAAGCAGTTATTAGACTTTTTCATAAGAGAACATGACATGGATGAGGAGATAGCCAAGAAGCGTGTATGGCTCGTTGACTCAAGGGTATGTATGATGGTTGACAACAATTTCTACTATCTTCGACTGTTTGACTCATTGTCTTCATACCAATAGGGTCTTGTGACAAAAGATCGTGGTGACAAGCTAGCGAAACACAAAATATACTTTGCTCGCGATGACAACGAAGGGAAACAGTACAAGAGTTTAATGGACGTCATCAACTATGTAAAGCCAACTGCTCTTATCGGACTTTCATCCCAAGGAGGTGTATTTTCTGCGAACGTCATAGAACGAATGGCAGAGTTGAACAAGCGCCCAATAATCTTTCCACTATCGAACCCGTCTGTAAATGCTGAATGTACATTTGAACAGGTTAGATTCTGATAAGATATACTAGATAACGGGGGGAAGCAATTTTTAATGGAATAATTGTTAGATAAAGCTATTCTACGTTTACTTACTAATATTTGTGTGTAATTAGGCAATGATACACTCGAACAATAGAGTTATTTTTGCTTCAGGGACTGGATTCCCACGGTATACAGACCCCCAAACTGGTAAAGTTCACGTACCAGGACAAGGAAATAATATGTATATATTGTAAGTATGAATGAAAGCATCAATCGTATCTGTTTTCGGTTTCTTTATGACGAGTCTTAACTTGATTGTTATTGTCTTCTTCTAGCCCCGGACTCGGTCTTGGTGCAATTCTCGCTCGACCACCCATAATCACTGACCGTCAGATCTTTGCTGCCTCTTCCGCTCTCGCCCGCTCTCTCACGGATGAAGAAAGGTCTCAAGAACTGCTGTATCCGTCTATAACCCGCATTCGCTCTGTATCTGCTGAAATTGCTGCAGCTGTTATGGTAGAGGCTGTACGGGAGGGTTTTGCGCGGGATCCTGAGGCATTAAAATTATGCAGAGGACATCTTAATGAGCTGAAGAACTTTAAAGGGCCTAGATGGCATAGTCTGATTAAATATGTCCAGGGACACATGTGGGATCCTAACACCAATGATCTCATGGATGAAAATTATTTTCTCGGAAGTAGGATTTAATACACCTTTTTTCCCATAAGTTTTGTTATATTACATAGTATAGTAAAAAAAACTATTTTGGCACAACATTGAAGAAAACAGTAATAGAATGAAGTTACTAATTCAACAATAAAATATTATTTCTAAACGAATAACTGTTTTTCCGCCAATCTTAAATGAGTAGCCAACAAACCTTAACCTCTTGATTGATTTTCGCAGGACATAGCCAATGAGATGTCAAACGGATGTGAAAGTAAATAACCCCACCCAAATTCGATAACAATACCGAAAATATTCATTTGCCTGGTATTGACTTATTTTGAAACGTTAATTAATATTGATGAAAAAAAAATACTATAACTAGTTTGGTACCGCCATATCTGTCGGTCTTTATTTCCGAATCATTCTCTATTGGGCGCTGTCATACCGATGACTGTTAATAGAAAAGAAGGGAGCCTGTAAAGTGATTATTTATTTATCAGACATTATCACAACGCAATTCCACCCCACGCCATAATCTTCGGGCGTGTTTTTGGTAGACGTCGGATAGGCTTATTGTTATCTTGACAAATTATTCCTAATACTAAGAAACGATCTCGTTAAATAAATTTCAAGTTAATTGCATATGAAGAGCCGTTCTGATTAACCGATGATTCAGACATTTCACGTGCCGTTTATTGCCCAATGAGAATCCAATTAATACACATATTATGACGGAATTCTCAAAATAAGCACATTTTATTTCGCTATTATCCCATAACCAATGTTGATTAGATGTTGCTTATTGGCTGTGCCAATTGCGAAACGAGCTACGGGCCAGAACTGTAATAAAGAGAAGACGTTACGTCGTGTCACGCTTTTTTCTCGGGCTGAGTACTAAATCTGTTTAGGAAATACCCGGGTAACTACGTTGGAGTTTTACGGTAATTTTTTTTGATTTCTTATATTAATATCAACTAAGAAAATAAACCTCAAACCGTAAACCGTTACCTGCGTTGCTCCGCCGCAAACTTTCGTAATGAAATCTTTATTTCCTCGATACCTTCCGCCATCGTTTCAAGTTTATCCATCTTCTTGCCCGTACCGTCTACCTTTACCTCAACACGTTTGACTTTTTTCGTCCGTCAAGTAGTTTATGACCATGCGCCTCCCCCCCACCTCGGAATGTTCTACAATATTAGAAAGAGGCACAGTACATTACGTTTACTTGCGGTTGCGAAATAGCGGCGCGTGTTGAAAACCATTTGTTATGCGTAAGAGATTTGAGTAGACAAAGGGAGAAATTCGCATCTAATTCGTTTAAATACGATGATTAATAGTGTGATAGATGTTCTGGCCCGTAGCGCAATAGCCATATTAATATGTATTGTCTAATATCACAAGCAATAAGCGACACCTAATAAACATTGTTTGTGTGATAATATGTGCTTATTTCGAACTGGGTCTGAATGTCGCTACGGGCCAGAACATTTGCTGATTATTACGCGCCGGATACACGGTTCTAAACACGAAGGACTACAAAATGAATATTCCTTTATTTATTGATAATAAATTATAGCAAAATATAATAATACCTTGTTCGAGCTTTGAATGCTCATGAATTTATAAACTCTAGCGAGAAACCAGTTTTCCATCTCAAATAATATTCTTTAAATAGTCTAAAAATGTACCGACGAAACAGAATTATTATTAAAAAGTCCCGTCTCCGAAAAGACTCGACGTTCCTAGAGTGCCCGCAAAAAACTAATGGTTGTTCACTATTTTGAATGCGTTCAAAAAGTGAGAGCGACCGCAAAGCATTTCGACATCAAGCCCAAACAAGTCTGCATATGTATGTATTGATCATTATGTTAAGCGTGTATCTATTACTATGTGCTTTCAACAGAAAAGTACAGAATGGGCTACAGATCAAAAGGCCAAAATATTGCTATTATATTAGTACCCGGGTGTATATCAAAAACTGCCTTCTGGTGGAGGGTACATTTCAAAAGTTTTACGGTAATCTAAAAATTACTAATGAAAGCAATACATGGGAAATAATTATCGACAAAACTATTCCATTCCTTCAAATACTCTCCATTGACATATATGCAGCGTTGCAGATGATTCTGCCTGGATTATTTTATCCATTCCTTCCGTTACTTATGTGGTGCAGCATCATGACATCGTTCTTCCTTTTTTTTTTCCATAAAGCTTATCAGTAAGTGTATGCCCTTTTTCAGCCCTTTTTTTTTCGAATCACCTTAGATCCTTTGATTTAATAAAAGCAACCAAGAATTTAATAGGAATTTCTAGAATTGGTAGATTTTAATTTGCCTTTATGGTTTGTAGCTTTATGACAGATTCTTTTCCTTTTTGGTATCTGTATTTAGTAATGTTTAATCTCAAGTTCCCTTGTCCACGTGATGGTCGCGACGCCTCTTCATTTTTAAGATCAAACGTGGATAGTATGTCTGTTTAGTTTTTATATCCACAAAATATTATAATGAAAATAATCGACAAGCTAGTAAATTTACCGCCTGGTCAGCCGTTTTATTCATTCGAGTACTTTCCTCCAAAAACCGAAGAGGTAATCACTGGCTTGTCTTCTGCTCCCATGCTTCTCAGAATGTCCAACATTCTGTTTCTCTTTCCATAGGGACTAGCGAATCTATATGATAGACTGAAACGTATGTCTTACCTGAATCCCCTCTTTGCCTCATTCACCTGGGGGGCAGGTGGGAGCACGATCGAACGAACAAGCGAAATGTGTGCCATTTCTCAAAGCGGTTTCGGACTTGAGACGTGCATGCACTTGACATGTACTAATGTTAACCGGGATATTATCAAAGAAGCACTGAATGTTAGTATATTAAATTGGGCTAATAAGAGAGCGATGAATGAACAATCGAGATATCTTGATAAATTGTGAATGGATTTACAGAATGAAAAAAACATCACGGACTTTTAGGAATATTGAATGTCGATTCGAGCAAGAAAACAGTGTTTTGATTCTCTAATCATGATTTCGTAACTTGTGTCTCGTAGGATGCAAAAGATAACGGAATTCAAAACATATTGGCTTTACGCGGAGGTAAACATTATCTGATTGCTTTCCGTCATTCTCTATGTCACTATTACTGAGCTAATAATACAACGTCTAATATTTTGTCCCGTTTAATTATCATCCATTACACATACCTTCTCTTTCGTTCGCACGCTATTTCAAAGATCCTCCACGTGGACAAGAGTATTGGTCATCGTGTGATAGTGGGTTTAACTACGCACTTGATCTAGTGAAATTTATCAGACGAGAATATGGCGACTATTTTTGTATCGGAGTTGCTGGTACGTTTTGAAATCAATGTGATGAGAGTAATCTCGTTATTTTCTAATATCCTGTTGCGGTGTGGTATGCAGGATACCCTGAGGGACATCCGGATTCGGATGATAAACAGCAGGACTTGAGATTTCTTAAAGAAAAGGTTGATGCTGGAGCTGACTTTATAATAACGCAGATGTTTTTTGACGTTGATATCTTTGTTAAATGGGAAAAGGAATGCAGAAAGATTGGTTCGTAGAGCACTGCCTTTTTTTTGCAGAGTAAGTGGACATGTATACATTTTGACGCCAACATACTGACGTAAAAAAAAATTTTGTTCTTTCAGGAATAACTGTACCGATCATACCAGGAATCATGCCAATACAAGGGTATAATAGTTTCAGACGAATAATTAACTTGTGTAAAGTATACGTACCGTCAAGTATCTTGAATGCATTGGAACCAATTAAGGTAGTTATCTGAAAAGACCACGCTTGATGACATGTTTAGTTTTCTAGCCATATCCTCATCTTAAACTGTTATATCTGATTCTGTCAAAGTTTATATACATGCTTCCCTGTATTTCGTCAATATTTTTCTGTCAATTTTACTTACTGCCTTTCAAAAATTTTCATTCAAGCACGATGACCAGGCAGTTAAAGACTACGGAGTGCAATTGGCTATTACAATGATTTCGACGCTACGTCAGAATTACAGTGTATGCGGTTTTCATTTATGTACGCTGAATCTTGAGAAATCCGTTAGACTGATTCTGGAAGAGTTGGGTTTGGTACCGACGGAGGAACAAAGAATTCAAGCATTTAACAATCGAAGAAGATCTAGCCTTTTTCTATATGGTAACGGGATTATAAAAGAGGTAGAAGAATTAATATTAGAAGTAGTGGCATTGTTCAATTATTCTCGATTTTCATTTTGTATCTCGTTATTGCATTCATAGGAACCAGATGGAAGTGTTCCTGCAGCTAGACCGATAATATGGAAAAATCAAGGTGCAGACTATGTCGGAAGATCCGAAGATTGGGATAATTTCCCAAATGGTCGGTTTGGAAGTTCAAAGTCACCCGGTAAGACTTTTCGATACTCGTATTCAATAAAATCATGAGAATGTAATAACCAAGCATCGGTTACTTGTTTAAAGCTTTTGGTGAAGTTGACGGATATGGTGGGACTGTAAAAATTCCTGTAAGTGCCGTACTTCCGATAGCATTTCATTACTATAAATGCCCATATTGCTTGGGGTATTTATTGTCGCACATATATATTCTCATGATATTATACCTGCACTTTCTCACCTGAAGGTTCCGAATGCCTTGGCATATTGGAACTACCCAACCACAGTTGCGGACATAACGCAGCTCTTCATGGACTACATTTCTGGCAACACTCCACTTTTACCTTGGTCTGAAGAGCCTTTAATTGCAGAAACGGATGCTATACGTGTTAAACTTCTTCAACTCAATCAGCTTGGCTTCTGGACAATTTCGTCACAGCCTGCAGTAAATGGAGCAAGAAGTGATGATCCGGTGTTTGGATGGGGTCCGAGAGGGGGATATGTCTATCAGAAAGCTTTTGTAGAATGCTTTGTGAACGAAGAGATGCTGAAAAATCTTTTAGAGAAAGTTAAGGAAAGTCCATGGATAACCTATTATGCTGCCACGTGTGGGGTATGTGAACAGAAATCAGACGGGAAATTTATGTTTTGAGAACAGAATTTAAATAGAACACGAGTGCTAAATTTATTCGGGTGTTTATATAGGACGAATTTCGAACAAATGTCAAAGATGATTCACCGACTGCTGTTACATGGGGTGTATTCCCTGGTAAAGAGATTGTTCAGCCAACCATAATCGAAGAAGTATCTTTTAAGACATGGAAGGTAAGACGATTCATAAAGTTGTCTTAAATTGATCTATTGTTCCGTTAAAGCTTCTGATCTTTATCATATATTCTCTTTTCATTCCAAACGTTTAGGAAGAGGCGTTTGCGCTTTGGACAGAATGGGAACATCTTTATCCACCAGGATCGCCCTCTCAGCAATTGCTGAATCATATTGGAAACACATGGTGGCTATTAAATTTAGTACATCATAATTACATAGAGCCAGGAGCTATTTGGGAAATATTTTTGGGTACTGACTAAGAGAAATTTGTTGATTGGACGGGCGAAGGAAGCTGTTTTGCGAAGATAGGCTTATTTGTTTGGATAAGCCTGTAATCCGTCCTAGTGGAAAATATATAGATGGAGCAAAGATGGATTAAAATAATCTATTTTGGATAAATGCATCTGCATGTTTTAGTGATTTTGAATCGAACACTCATATAGATTGACAGACAGTCGATATTTCCAACAAGTACTTTATTTTATGTCACGAGTTTGTTTTAACTCGCAGCTCTTATGTATACAATATAATTACTTGCACAGTTTTTATAGAATGTTGGAATCATATGGTATTACCTTAATTGGACAAATAAATCGAATATTCAAAGACCCCTATTAAAATTAGGCGTAATTAGGGCCAAGCGCTCTCAATATGATTAAGTGATAGACTATTTGCATTGTTACTTGTTGTTTGTTGTGCGTTAATAATGCTTAAATGTGAGCTTCGTATAACCATTTTTGATACTAAGAAATTGAAACGCGAAAATATAAAAATTGCATCTTGAAATTTCCGTCCTTGTGTCTGAGTATGAGTATATGCTCAACGTAATAAAGTATTAAAAAAATGACTGGATTCAAATTTGCGACTTGAAACTATGCGCATTTCAAATGCGTGACCTGTGATATCTTATTTCCATTTACAGCCATATCTCTTTCAGATACAGTGCGTAAAAAAAAATTGGAAAAATTATCGCGTAATGTAAACAGCTCTAACTCGCCCAATTTGGATCCAAATTGTAAAGTTTTGTTTTAAATATTACAAAGGTTTATTTTGGTATTACTATGTAACTTTTTTTTTCGTAATTCGTTTTCAAATGCCTTCTGCCGAAAAGCAAGCACAAAGAAAAGCGCGTTGAATGGGCAACCAAACAACTAAACAATGACTGGTTAAACACATTATCCAGTGATGAAACGACTTTCAACCATTTAGAAATACGGCTTCTCGCTGGCATAGGGAGAAAGACCAGTCTGATTCAAAAGATAGCATGAAAATTATGGCATGGGGTTGTATAAAAGGCAAAACCTCTGTTTTGCTTTTCTGAAATAATGGACTGGACATCTAACAATCCAGATCTAAATTCAATTGAAATCTCTGGAACGTTGTCAAGGCAATGTAGAAAAAAGACTACCGAAAAATCTGGAAGGAAGAATGGGAGAGAATTCCTGATACGGTTCTAATTAATTTAGTTAACTCAAAATGAAAATACGTTGCGAGCTCATTGAAAAACAGGTTGAAAGGATACTATATAAATATATGATTAAATTTTGGCCGCTTCTTTTTTCACCTTTTTAATCTAAATCCAAAAGTCTTTTGACGTTTTAAATGAGCTATTTCACATCGGTTTTTATTTTTTGTACATCCTTACCAATATTTTGCCGTCCATATCATAATAATATCATACCTCGGTCATATTCTTATTTATTTATTACTGTATACGACACTGACATTGTTAAACGTCAAGAATCTTATAAAAATATCAAGAAAGTCATGAACATGCCATCTTTAGCAAAGCAGATGACGTTGAGCCAAGATCATAGTTAAACGAGTTTGCGTTGCTTAACCTTCCTGCTATTTAAATCCTTTATCGAATTAATTATAAAATTAATTTTACTATGGATACATTAGTAACAAGGGGAAAAAAAAGCAAAGAAGAAATTTATCACTTGGGAAGTGATGGAAAATTGGCAAACGAATTTGGTGTAGATCGTTCGACAATAAATAGCATTCTTCGAAAGAAAGAAAAGCTCTTACAATTGCACGCAAACGTAAGATTTGAAGAAAGCGCGTATTCGTGTAGCGAGATTTCCTTCTTTAGAAGAAGCGCTATACAAATGGTTTACGCAGTAGGAATGTTCAAAATCGAATTTTATAATAGAGCGAAAGAGAGGGAGCGCAACTTTCTCCTTTTGAGGCATCAAATTGAAGTTTCAAAAACGGTATGATATTAGTAGCAAGTGCATAACAGGTGATAGTGAATCAGCGCTCCCTGATCAAGTGGAAGACGGAAGGAAACGTTTACAACAAAACTCTTGCAACAAGAAGCGATAAAGCAAAAAGGCCTAAAGAAAGACAATGAACGTGTTAACGAATTAAACGAAGAGCAAGCGATAAAGAACCTGCCCATCAAAGAAGCAACAGTATTTATTGCAGATGCTTGAGAAAAAGTCAAACCAACCATGATAAAAAATTGTTGGGCATTTTACGTGTCCGAAACCATTGAAAATCCGATGATTGTATAATTTTAGCTCTAAATAAGCTGAAGCAACAGAAAGGTCTGCCGCAATATTTGTAGCACAAAAGTCTCCAGCAAGAAAAAAACTGACTCGAAATGGATTCAAGTCATTCAGTTTCAAATGAAGAAATAGGGAAATACATAGTGACGCCCATGTCGAAGCAATTGAAAAAACGATAATAACAACACATCCGAACAACTCTGCGAGATTTGGCCTCTCGAAAGAGTCAACTTGCGAAAAATAATTATCTAGGGAAATTTTGTAATGCATTAATATTATATATATATATATATATTAAAACTATCACCTTTAGCTTTTCTTTTCTTTCTTTCTTAATATTCAACATCTTACTATACCTATATTTTTAAGAGTTTTGGGTTTTTAACATATATCAATTTTAATAAAAGCATCTTCGCTAATTGATTGCACTGATACACACATAGTCTAAATTCTTTGCTGAACAAACTTCATCTATATACCTTTCTACTATTTGCGCTGTTGTTTGAAAATGACTAACATCAGCATTCTACTTACAACGTGACTTCCTTTTGTTTACATACTAGTCCCACTAATTAATTGTGGTAAATATCCTTTTCTAATTATAAGGGTTAAATGGATTCCATACAATAACCATGGCGATATCTAAAGAAATTTAATTAAATACCGCTATAATAATATTGTTGACCGACATAAATACTCCACTAATATGCGATCTTGGTCTGTCTCGATCAGTGAATTCACGTGAGTCAACCATTCGAGGCGTTTTACCTTTTATTGCACCGGAAGTCTTTCATACGTGCAAGTTTACGAAGAAATCAGACATATATTCTTTTGGTATCATTATGTATTTGGTTGCAACTGGTGAACCGCCTTTTAGAAATCGGCAATTCGACAGAAATTTAATATGTAACATTATGGACGGACTACGACCATCGATGCCTGATTCCGCACCAGAGGAATACAAGAAACTTGCCGCCGAGCTGTGTTGTGATGCTGATCCTGATAAGCGTCCTGATGCATTGACACTTTGCAATGATATTTACGAGCTTATTGAAACGATTGATGATGATGACAACGCGTGGCGTACTATCTATCATAACGATGTAAAGCCATTGTCACATCTCGAAAAGGAGAGTAAATATTCCAGTACGCTCTTGCCTACTGGGAATCTGCCCAAACCAAGAAATTATTCTCATCAGTTACCTCCCTTATCAGATTTGAGCTTGTCGGATGTTGACGAGGAGTAGAGATGTAGTTCGGATTACAAAGACAGAAGTTAGTTCTGTCCGTATAAATTATTAAAGTCAATCTACAATATTAGTTTTAGCTTTTTACCCAACATCCTTTTGTCCTTTGAATAAACATATAATTCGAAGTTTTACTCCTCTTTCGTTTAAATAAATTAAATATGTTGGGGTTGAGTTAAAAAGATGCTGAAATAAAATTGTGCGCTTCTCCTACTAGCTACCTTTGCCGGCGTAGATTATTTGAATAGGTAATAAATCCAGAGTAATGAGTTGATGGTGATCGTTCCTGGATAAAAAATCGAGCGCCCGTCACTGCGTGAAGTTAACCAAGTGGATATAATCAGACCAATCCTACGGTAACAATTACCCAATTACCCAATTACTGACAAAATTAAGACATGGAGAAGTCACGGCAGCAAAAGAATAATAACGTTAAAAAACATTATACATACATAATTTTCAAATGCTATTTTCGTTTTTATTAGCAAATAATTACTACATAAAGAGTCTATTTGGTTTAACCTTGCCTTGCTAGAAGCAGCTTTTCTTCAAGCATTAAATTATCTTAATGCTGGAACAAAATTACCCGTGCTTTAGATTTTTAGCGTTTATTTTAATTAACCTATATTTAAAAAGGAACTAACCAATAAATAAAAAATGAACCACGAAGCATTTTTGAATCAACTGTCTACAAAAGCTGCACTTAAATCTCTGCGAAGCAGGTTTATGTAGTCCGTGTTTAAAATCGATCGACCACATCATTTCGTTCACCGATTTCTATTTCGAATCTTATTAACATTAATATTAACTTTTCAATCAAAGCTGTATAATAATAAGAGTATTTTATTCTAGTCTTGAGTCACTAAATGTTAATATTATTATATCAACAACTATTTCCCAAATTTCCAATAGATAAGGGCTTACTAGAATACATTATTCTCTTTCTCAAAACGTGCTAATGATTTAACATTATTATGATAAACGGTATACCATATGTTATTGCCATAACATATCTCTTTAAAAAAGCCTGCCAATATCATAAAAAAGTGTCTTTGCACTTGGACGCTCATCAGGATCAGCATCACAACATTGCTCAGCAAGTTTCTTGTATTCCTCTGGTGCAGAATCAGGCATCGATGGTCGTAGTCCGTCCATAATATCACGTATTAAACTTTCATCAAATGACCTATCTCTGAAAGGCGGTTCACCAGTAGCAATCAAATGCATAACAATGCCAAAAGAATACACATCTGATTTCTCAGTAAATTTGCGAGTACGGAAGACTTCCGGTGCAATAAAGGGTAAAACACCTTGGATGTTTGCATTTGATTTGTGTGAATTCGCTGATCGCGAAAGCCCAAGATCGCATATGAATGGTTTTATCACATCTCCGTCATCACGCATAAATATGTTTCTGTCATGAAGATTACAATGTACTAATCCCGCCTTATGAAGACAATATAGAGACCATGCAATATCATGCACACATTTGAATTTCATTCTCCATGTCATATCCCGATCCAAATAAGACAAAAGATTACCATTGTCAGCATATCGCATAACAATCATGTACTCTTTTGTGTCTGGGTTTTGCGTAAATCCATAAATTTTGAAAAAAATAGAAATAATAACCTGGCTTCTGCACTTGGCATTATTTCTGAACTATTAAATTAAAATAAATACAGCGGTCAAATTAAATATCGCTTTAATTAATACTATCAATTACTGCTTACCTCGTTAATAAACAATTCCGTCGTTTCATCAAACCATTTAAACCGTTTGAGTACAACAGTTTCCTCCATGTTCTCTTCTGAATACTTTTTATATTTAGCAGTATAAACTGTTGCATAACCATCAAATCCGATCACGTTGAGTTCGTAAAAGTCGCTATACTGCATGCACTTTACATGCCCATCAGTTCTTACAAACCTATCCACGAGTGCATGCATGTCGTGGTAGAACGCTAAATAGTATTTCCGAGTAGATGGCTCTTGTGTGATCCCAAGTATCCAAACATTCTCGGGTGTTAATATCTCTGGGTATTCCTTAGTTAACTGTTTGAGTAAACACAAATACAGTGATTACAACAATCTGTTGTTAAAAACGCGTTAAATAATATGTGAAATAATTTACCTGATAAAAATCAAATAACTGATCGTCTTGTTCGTCAACTATCAGTTTGAGCGTCACACGTGTCAATTCATTCGTTGTCGATTCTAACCATTCCGCAATATGTGTACAACCATGACGTAAAGATGTCATCTTTTGTACGTTGGTCAATCGAGAGTATTCTATCCATTGTATATAGGCGTCATCTTTATTCTTTGTATTACTCCATGATTCCATTATAAACGAATCCAGTGATTCATTGCCCGTAGTCCAATCGGAAGGTCTTGGTGCTTTACATTTATAACAGAATAAATTTATCTTGGGTTCCAATTTACTTGTGCACGCCAGACATAAGTCACGCCCATAATCAGATTTTATCAGATAATACTTCTGCATCTTTTTATGATATGTAAATCCGATGGTATCCCAAACATCCGTGGTAAGAATATCTGGATGTTTATCACATAACTAGTGAAAATGATACATAATAATAAGTCAATAATTATTTAAACTATTCAATAAACATGACGCATAAGTAAATAGTTTACCTCGG